>CAXFYD010000290.1:0-15681 GCA_964006365.1 Trididemnum miniatum | reverse complement strand
CTAACCCTAACCCTAACCCTAACCCTAACCCTAACCCTAACCCTAACCCTAACCCTAACCTAACCCTAACCCTAACCCTAACCCTAACCCTAACCCTAACCCTAACCCTAACCCTAACCCTAACCCTAACCCTAACCCTAACCCTAACCCTAACCCTAACCCTAACCCAACCCTAACCCTAACCCTAACCCTAACCCTAACCCTAACCCTAACCTAACCCTAACCCTAACCCTAACCCTAACCCTAACCCTAACCCTAACCCTAACCCTAACCCTAACCCTAACCCTAACCCTAACCCTAACCCTAACCCTAACCCTAACCCTAACCCTAACCCTAACCCTAACCCTAACCCTAACCCTAACCCTAACCCTAACCCTAACCCTAACCCTAACCCTAACCCTAACCCTAACCCTAACCCTAACCCTAACCCTAACCCTAACCCTAACCCTAACCCTAACCCTAACCCTAACCCTAACCCTAACCCTAACCCTAACCCTAACCCTAACCCTAACCCTAACCCTAACCCTAACCCTAACCCTAACCCTAACCCTAACCCTAACCCTAACCCTAACCCTAACCCTAACCCTAACCCTAACCCTAACCCTAACCCTAACCCTAACCCTAACCCTAACCCTAACCCTAACCCTAACCCTAACCCTAACCCTAACCCTAACCCTAACCCTAACCCTAACCCTAACCCTAACCCTAACCCTAACCCTAACCCTAACCCTAACCCTAACCCTAACCCTAACCCTAACCCTAACCCTAACCCTAACCCTAACCCTAACCCTAACCCTAACCCTAACCCTAACCCTAACCCTAACCCTAACCCTAACCCTAACCCTAACCCTAACCCTAACCCTAACCCTAACCCTAACCCTAACCCTAACCCTAACCCTAACCCTAACCCTAACCCTAACCCTAACCCTAACCCTAACCCTAACCCTAACCCTAACCCTAACCCTAACCCTAACCCTAACCCTAACCCTAACCCTAACCCTAACCCTAACCCTAACCCTAACCCTAACCCTAACCCTAACCCTAACCCTAACCCTAACCCTAACCCTAACCCTAACCCTAACCCTAACCCTAACCCTAACCCTAACCCTAACCCTAACCCTAACCCTAACCCTAACCCTAACCCTAACCCTAACCCTAACCCTAACCCTAACCCTAACCCTAACCCTAACCCTAACCCTAACCCTAACCCTAACCCTAACCCTAACCCTAACCCTAACCCTAACCCTAACCCTAACCCTAACCCTAACCCTAACCCTAACCCTAACCCTAACCCTAACCCTAACCCTAACCCTAACCCTAACCCTAACCCTAACCCTAACCCTAACCCTAACCCTAACCCTAACCCTAACCCTAACCCTAACCCTAACCCTAACCCTAACCCTAACCCTAACCCTAACCCTAACCCTAACCCTAACCCTAACCCTAACCCTAACCCTAACCCTAACCCTAACCCTAACCCTAACCCTAACCCTAACCCTAACCCTAACCCTAACCCTAACCCTAACCCTAACCCTAACCCTAACCCTAACCCTAACCCTAACCCTAACCCTAACCCTAACCCTAACCCTAACCCTAACCCTAACCCTAACCCTAACCCTAACCCTAACCCTAACCCTAACCCTAACCCTAACCCTAACCCTAACCCTAACCCTAACCCTAACCCTAACCCTAACCCTAACCCTAACCCTAACCCTAACCCTAACCCTAACCCTAACCCTAACCCTAACCCTAACCCTAACCCTAACCCTAACCCTAACCCTAACCCTAACCCTAACCCTAACCCTAACCCTAACCCTAACCCTAACCCTAACCCTAACCCTAACCCTAACCCTAACCCTAACCCTAACCCTAACCCTAACCCTAACCCTAACCCTAACCCTAACCCTAACCCTAACCCTAACCCTAACCCTAACCCTAACCCTAACCCTAACCCTAACCCTAACCCTAACCCTAACCCTAACCCTAACCCTAACCCTAACCCTAACCCTAACCCTAACCCTAACCCTAACCCTAACCCTAACCCTAACCCTAACCCTAACCCTAACCCTAACCCTAACCCTAACCCTAACCCTAACCCTAACCCTAACCCTAACCCTAACCCCCTAACCCTAACCCCCTAACCCTAACCCTAACCCTAACCCTAACCCTAACCCTAACCCTAACCCTAACCCTAACCCTAACCCCCTAACCCTAACCCCCTAACCCTAACCCTAACCCTAACCCTAACCCTAACCCTAACCCTAACCCTAACCCTAACCCTAACCCCCTAACCCTAACCCTAACCCTAACCCTAACCCTAACCCTAACCCTAACCCTAACCCTAACCCTAACCCTAACCCTAACCCTAACCCTAACCCTAACCCTAACCCTAACCCTAACCTTAATCACAGGTGAGGTTCTTATTGCGTAATTTTTTGTTTGATGAAGTATCAAACGATTTCTCTGCAGGAGGAGTTCGAGACAACAAAGCTTTAAGTGACGTCATCATCTTCTACATCTATATGAACCAATGGTGTCGAAGTTCGCCCCTGGTCCACGGCCGCTACCACCATGCGTGTGCGGTCGTAGACCGGTCCGTGTTTGTGGTTGGTGAGTCAATCACTAGTCCGAGTGTTTTGGGCCTCTCCTGGGACCGGAGTTTATTTTTAGGGGGCACGGATGGAACCAAATGTCTCAATGACGTGGAAATGATGAGTAAGGACGACCTCTGCTGGCGAGAACTTGCCCCTCTTCCCCTGTCGGTCAAATGCCCAGCGATGACGTCACACAACCATTCTGTTTATGTATTTGGGGGATTCACCGACAATTACGTCATGTCAAAAACTGTTCAGGTAACAATTTGACTAATAAGATCACAATTACGTCTGCTGAAGAAGGACGCTTTCTTTCAGGTTTATTCAACCAGAACGAACAAGTGGACAGTAACGTCAACAGAATGGGTTGATTACGCATGTGCACATGCCACTATGACGTCATCAAAGATATATTTGTTAGGAGGAAGTTCGAGGAACATGAAAATCTACGACCCTTCTACTGATGAATGGGAGAATGGACCCCTTATGATCGAGGTGGCTCCCTTCGTTCGTCGTAATATGCTTTGTGACGTAGTTACGAGCTTGTTGTTTCAGAAACGCGATAACTGCAGTGTGACGTCAGTGGGGGAAAAGATGTTTGTATCGGGAGGGTTGGAGCATTCGTGTGGGCCTTCTCTGAGTTCGGTGGAATGCTATTGCACACGGACAAAAACATGGAAATCCGTAGATCCGATGGAAGCTCCACTCCACCGGTAGGAGAACATGTAGATGATACTGAACATTATTAACGCTCGTTGTTTGTCCAAACCTGAGCGAGCTTGATAGGCTTCAAAATCGAGCGTGCAAGGACGTTGGTGAAATAATTTCCAAGGAGGTGAATGGGCTGTTTCAGAGGAAATTCTTGTAACTGGTGTAAAGTCAAATTTTACTCATCAAATGCTGAAGCATGTAGGTAATTTAAACAGGCTTAGCCCCTCTGAAGCGTGCAGCGTTAGTGAACCTTGCTCAGTTCCACCTAAAATACTACTCGACTTTACCTTTTTGAACTGTGCTTCTACATTTGGCAGGAAAGCAGATGCCACATTGGAAATGCTGCGTCTAAGCACATGCATTTTATCGCAGCAAATTGTTTAAGGCAGGGGTGGGCAAACTACGGCTTGCGGGCCGCATGCGTCACGCGGACACTTACAAAAATATAAACCTCGCTCCTTAGTCCTTACTCTAGAGATGGCATGGGCCGCTAAGAGACCCGCCAACGAGCCGTTAACCGGTCTTTTTAGTGGTCCGCTAACGGCCCAGTTCTATCTTTTGTTTCTAATTGGGCCGCTAACGAGCCGCTACCAATTTTTGAAATCCCTTTCAACTTTCATTTTTCAGTTAAATGTAGTTGAACGTTTATAAAGAATGGGGTTTGGGCGGGCCGGGCTTTGTCTTTGGGATGAGTTTCCGGGTCGGTTACCCAGTGGCGTAGCTAGAGGTTCTACCGCAAGGGGCGGTTCAAGAAATTGCCGCTCCCAAATGAGCAATAATTTTTTAAGCATTAATCAGCTTCAAATACGGCCATCTCCTTGACATTATACGTCAATTAAAAGCGCGCTGACTCGCAAACTACAGCAATGATTACAATGCTAGTGAGTATTTACTGGGTTAGTTAGTTAGTCAGTGTCTTTTATTCCCGTACCGTCAACACAAGAATAATACGCAAAAATAATATGCAGTATCATTGGACAGCACCTGAAAAAGGAAGAAGCAGGAAAACAATAAACGTTGTAACACGCAACAGGAGAGTGGAAAGCAGTTGCGTGGCGAGAAATTTTAATGGGGGGGGGGGGCATAATTCAACATTTTTTCAAGCGTAGTTTTCGGCAGAGCTAATTTTAAGCAGATTGAGAAACAGAAAAAGCTTTAGGGAGTTCCGCGGCACACTCCCCCGGGAAATTTTTGAAATATTACATGCTGTAATGGCTATTTTAGTGCTTTTTTATCAAATTTTCAAGCAAATTTTGTTTAAATTTTTTGACCCTAATTCTGAGTAGTCCTACGCACTTCACCAAATATAATGCATTTTGTTCGCACATTTTCAATTATGCGTGCTTAAGGCTTATTGTTATTGAAGAGGTTCGAAATTATGGAAAAATTGTATTTATCAAAAACGTAGATGAAAACGGCTGGTGAGGGGGATACATACCCCTCATCCCACCCTCCTGGATCAGCCCCTGGCCATAAGCTACAAAGACCATCAAAAGAATCTGGCATATTTCAGTCACTTGGCACCATTTGTACTTTTTTACTGAAAGGCAAAGTCAAAAGGGGGGGGGGGGTTGGCACAATGGCTCTCTCCCTAAATACGCTCCTGGTGGAAGGTCAAGATTTCAAATTTCATTAAATTTCAAATGCATTAAGTAACATGAGCACAATGCAGAATAAGAATAGGAAATTTTGAACACAGTTTACGATAAAACTTTAGTAGTTCTACCCATTTTTCATGAGCAGTTTAATATCTAAATCTAAATGGTACAAAAGAAAACAATTGGCTGCTTATGAGTGAGTGTTCTTGGTGGACCATTCGTTTTTTTTTTTTTTTTCATTAAACAGGACGTATGGTAGCCTTCAGGACGTATGGTAGCCTTCAGGACGTATGGTAGCCTTCAGGGCGTATGGTAGCCTTCAGGACGTATGGTAGCCTTCAGGGCGTATGGTAGCCTTCAGGGCGTATGGTAGCCTTCAGGACGTATGGTAGCCTTCAGGACGTATGGTAGCCTTCTTTTAGCTGCTAAAGGTGGATTTTCACAGAAACCGTGAGCGCGTTTTACGGCCATAATACGTCGAAAAGTAAGACTCTGTTCTACTATAAAATTTACGGCCGTCACCAATTACGACCGTAAACGGACAAAAACGGTTTCTGTGTAAATCTACCTTAAATCAAGCAGTAGTAGCAGTGGTAGTAGTGGTGGTAGTGTCTTTTATTTCTGCACCGTCAAAATAAATAAAACACAGCAACATATGATTTCAAATACAAACGGACGCAGAAAAGGGAATTGTACTGACTTCAGCTTGCAAGACAAGTACAGACTTACGCGGACTGTCTGACCCACCTTAATTGTGACGATCACTTGCGTAGAACTCAGGGAAGGCGGAACGAAACTTTAGTGGGGGGGGGGGGGGGACGGCATCAAAGGCGGATCTAGGAATTTTTTAAATATTCTGTTTTTTTTTTGCAGCAGTGAGGTACGGTAAGAACTGAGCCCTTGTGGAAGAATCCGTGGAGATTCTCCCAAATTAAAAATTTAAAAGCAGAATGAATTAGGCGCAAAATTTACTGACAATAAAGGCACAAAACTGATGAAAAAAAATAAGAACAAGATCTTATCGAAAATTTGCATTATGTTCTTAAAACAAAGAGTTGACCAATACAATCTCACAAGGAGTTGACAAATTTGTCAAGCGATTTACGGACGAAACATTTGCTTACAAGGCGAAGCGATAGCCTGCATCTCATTGCTTGTCAGCTCAGCATGCTGAAGTTATCTATTGTTTTATGCTGCTTTTTATTGAAACGACCTTTTAACTATCGAAAATTTTGACCACTTATCTTAAGGAACGGACCCAGAAAATTTTGGTGGGGGATGAGGTTTCAAATTAGGTTGAATGCTAACTACATGCAAAGACGTTAGACGTTTAGACCCAGAAAAGGGCGTAAATAAGCTCTTTGAATATGTTTTTGGGTAAGGGGCGTATTCAGAAATTTTTTAGGGGTGTGGAAGGGGAGCACATTTTGACATTTTTTTCCGGCAGGGTTACTTCGAGGCAAATCAAGGAACAAAAACAGCTCTGAGGGGCGGGGAGTGCTACCCCGGAAATTTTTTGAAAATTTAGACAGCGTATTAGCCATTTTAGTGCTTTTTAAACAATTTTTAAGGAAAATTTTTTACACCTAATTTTAAATGCATCACCAAATATGATGTATTTTGTTCGCAAATTTCGATTTATGTTTGCTAGGTGTAAGGATTATTGTTATCGAAGGGGTTCAAAATTATGGAAAAATTGTATTCATCAAAAATGCTGTTGAAAAGTGGCTAGTGGGGAGATGCGTACCTCACACCCCCCGGGATCCGCCCTTGCTCATCTCTAGCTTAAACTAGCTGCCACACTATGCAGCAGCTGATCTATCAAAGGGCTATTTTTTTATGGACAGGAAGACCGGCGGAGTGGACGACTGTGTCATCATTAGGGCCCGCTAAAGTCAATAAAGTCAAAATTTTTTTAGGACCTTATTACATGATCAAACATGTACTAACGTTCGTTTCAGGCCTTCAGGAGTCTGTTTTGGTAGATTTTATAAGTCAAAATAAAGTCAAAATTTTGTATAAAGTTAAAACTGGTCAAAATTCTCTTCATCAAAAATTTCCTAACCCTAACCCTTACAAAAATGAAAAAAACGTAGATTTTTTTGTATTTTTTTGAATTTTTGAGCTGCTATTAAAATTCTATGCGCAGTTTTATTTGATTATTCCGAAATAGTAAGTTGCAATGGTAAAAGTGCGTGCGGTAATTGAGAAAGAAATAGCACTTATTATGCATGAAATGTTTGTAAATTGCGGATTATTAACCATTTTTAATCAAAAAAGTGCAAGAAAACATAAGTAATTAGGCGAAAGCGGTTAGGTCAAAGTAAAGTCAAAATTTTGCTAAAATAAAGTCAAAAATATGTTTTTTTAGGTCAAAAAAAAAAAAATGGCCCTAGTCATCATAAACAAGTTTTCAAAATGAATGGTCATTACAACTTGCGATTGTACATGATTGCACAATCGTCATTATCCCACGTAAAATAACGATCTGCAAGACAAATTTGCTCGATAACTGAGTTATTTTTTAATCAGCTATATGCAAACCAACATTGTGCGATACTGATTAAAACTAGACATTTTTCACCTAAAAAGCATTTCTTCTGTCGCCCTCTGGAAATCGTATTGCATGGAGTGAAGTTTCCATGGCAATCACGAGACGGATTGTTATGGTTATACGGAGTTGAATAATAAAGAAGCGAAGTGTAAATACAGATTTTAGGCACAACGAGGGATTTCCAGACCAGACTAGTAACTCAAGTGCCACAATAGTAAACTGCTTGTACTTTTCTAAAATAGAAACTACCCAAGTAGTGTTACTTTATATTAAAAGTGCTAAAGTAAACGTAAAAATAGCCCAAAAAACTACTCAAAAAAGTACTCGTTACCGAAAAAAATACTCAAGTGGCCTAATCTACTCAAGTAAAAGTATTTCGTTACTTTACACCACTGCTCTGAAGTAACTTATGATCGATCATGCAAGCTACAATTATCAGGCTTACCATCCAATTTTATACGGTACCGCGTTAATCAGCTATTCTAGTTTCTTTTGTTTACTGCTCATAGAATGACAGCAGATAACCCATCCACAATTCTGTACTTTTTTAATCTATCTATTGTGATTGCTCCTTTCTTATTCTTTGCATCGTGAAATTAAAACTGGCAACACCTTCCTGGTGATCAGTAGCAACAAGCACGCACACCATGATGGATTTAGGGGGCGGAAAGGTCGCTCCTTGCGCTACCAATTAGATCCATCACAACAAGAAGACTCAACGATGAACAGTATGGGGCCAACAGCCTACTCATATTTGAGATCGGATTCGAATTCGTTTTTCAAAAAAAAAACAAGTTTTTTAGAGCTATATTTTTTTCGCAAAAAAACACGTTTTTTTTTAAAAAGAAGGCCGAAAAAACGAAATCCTGCGTCACATTACGTAGGTGCACCTTTACTCGGATTTATTGTTTTTATCAGACACCAAAGCGTTTGCGTCAGAATTCCAATCTATGAACGAGAACATCCGGGAAGTTCAGCTGAAACACATCAAAATCTGGGATCTTTCGTGAAATCGAACCAGCATCCCGGATGAAAGTAAACGCGTTCCATTCCTAGGATTCCAAATCGAGCAAAGACGACGCAAAGTCTCAAGAGGTGTCCCGGATGCAAGAATTTTTGATGTGAATTGTTGATTCGCACAATTAGAAGATGAAGTCGCAGTTTGTTAGATTTTTATTTAAAACTTCTGTGGTGTCGCCCTTTTGACGTTTTCGTTTCACAGAACAGAGGAGACCTACAAACTGGCATCACTATGTTGCGAGTTTATTACTTCACCAGAGCTGACCGTACACGTGAAGAAAATGAGAAGCTAGCCAAGAATCTTGGGCAAAAATTAAGTGATGTGGTTTCTTGCCTTTCCCCGTTCTCAGCAATTCACCAGGAAAGTGGAGAGTTGGAACTTGGGGGCGTGCCATATCCATCCAGGGCTGGCGCCTCCATTAGGCAAACTAGGCAGCCGCCTAGGGCATCACTCTTCAGGAGCATCAAAATGCCTTTTCTGGGGGGTATCTAAATGTTTTGCCAAAACATCGTCGCTTTTATCGCTCACTTATTAAAGGTTAATGAGTATGCAAGAGGGCATCAAAATTAAAGCTTGCCTAGAGCATCAAATAGCTTTGCGCCGGCCCTGTATCCGCCAACTTCGCAGAAACACCTTTGGCTTCGACACATTGTTGCGCTCAATGACGTCAGAAACAATTTTTATATAACCATTCATAGCAGCATTTCTTGCACTGAATATTGTAAGCAGAGTCGAAAATTTTCCACAAAATTTTGTTTTATTTTTTTATTTAAAATATAAATACGCAATTATTCATAAATAATATAAACAACAAACAGCTTGAACTATGCGGTAAGAAATTCCCCCAGAGCAAGAAGGCACACATATAGTTATAACGGAAGCAATCTTTCTTTTAACTTTTCTAAAATATTATCAAAATATTTGAATTTAATCAACAATAACTTGGCGACGTCGAAGGCGTCACGTTGAAACGCGTCGCTTATTTCATTGGTCAAGCTCTCCACTTGCGTCATTATGTCGTCATAAATAACTCGAAGCTCGTCATCAGACGTAATATCGCTGATCTACAAAATATTTAAAATATGCAGAGATAGTGACGAACATGAGGATCGAACTCTCGTCATACATAGTGCGTTGAAGTGTGTTTAACACAAGGAGCAATGATGGATTAGTAGCAAAGTTTAAGCTCTGACGCAGCAGAAGATTGGTAAGAGATCAACAAAGTATATAAAATTCTGCTAAAGTTACTCAAAAATATAGTTGAAGTCGAAATACGACAAAGTGCTTTCACTGCAATAAAAGTTCGAAAGTAGCGAAAAATAATCTACGAGTGAAAGTTCTTGACCATTGCGTACTAAAGTATACAGCGAAAGCGTCAGATCATGTTGTGTGACTAAAATCTACGATCAAAGTATAACAGGTTATAAACAATATTTGATCCAAAAATTTCCACAATTTGTAGCGATTGCTAAGATTATAATCCAACCATGCTGTGAACACAGCGAGATAATAACATTGAGATCTGCATAGTTACGAACCTTTTCGTTTATTTCCATGATTTCCATCAATAGCTCAGGGTCATCTGAGTTCACATCTTCTCCGAGACTTATTCCTGCAAAACACAAGCACCAGATTCTCGGAAAATATTGCCATTAAAAAAATTCAATCACAACATTGGTCCAAGAATGAATGCTGCGTGTTTGATAGAGCATTTTGCTTACAGTTGGTGTAATGGTCAAGAACATTGACATCACCACAAGAGGTCGGGGGGGGGCTCGATTGCCGGACCGGTAAAATCGGACACAGGGCCGAACAAATGGAACACAGTCAGCCTGTTTCCATGTCCACTCAAAACGTCAATTTTCTAAACGTGAGCCGAGTTCGCAGTGGACTTTTTCAGCCCACTTTTTCCAAAAGCCCTGGCTTATTAAGACCAGCTCTTTACTTGCGTTTAAAAAAGCCCACAATTTTGCAGAAATTAGCCCTTACAAAGCTTAAATCCACCTTACTAGAACAAAGCCCCTGGGCCAAAAGCCCACGATTTTTGGACATGGAAACAGGCTAATTGTCATCAACGGCTAGCTATCTCCGCGATGTTTCTTTGAAGCTGTGTTATTCAGGCGCTCAGCCGCAGACATGGATCCCGCCACTCGTTACACGCTTCGGCGTAATACCACGAATATAATGAAGATTTGATTTTTCTAAAAATACGTAAAATACAGCAACTTCATAGCCACCACATGTGCATACCTTGCTGCTCCAGCATGTACAAGCCACGACTTAAGGGTTTCAACAAAGCAAAATAAGCTTTGTTCAATTCTGAAGATATGGTTTCGGATAAATCGACCTCTAATCGGCCCTTTAATGAAAATTTGTCGGGATAAAGTTGTTTCTATTAAAACAAGAGAAAAATAACAAGTCAAAAAAATCACATCTTCATATACTTGCGGTATTACAGTGGTCATGTGTGTAGTGGGATCCATACCCACAGCCTAGCAACTGGGCTACACAGCTCCAAGAAACATCACAGCGATGTAGAGTCGTTGGAAACACTTGTGCGCAACCTGACTGGCACAGAAATTGAACTTAGACCTCATGCACCAATAGCGACCATCTTCAACAACTGAGCTAATCATTGTCGCATTAAAACTTCTTCCTAATCTCAGCACCTGCAGTGACTTGAATTTCTTTTGCAATTCCGGAAGATGAATTTTGAAATCGTTCTTCAAATCAAATAATGCAAAGTGGTCAAGTGAAATAATTGGAAGAACAGACCGACAAGTTGAACAAAAAAATTTTGAATTTTTGTCCAAAACTTTTCTAAATAATCATCTCATTAACAAAATTCTCGTCACGAAAAAACTTAACAGAACCATCTGCAACAAACTAAACCAACAAATAATTTTTTATCATTCTCTCTAAAGATGATACAATTCTTCATGCAGACAATTACCAGTAAGCACACTGTTCCCTCTAAGTATTTAGCAAGTGCGAATTTTGCCCGAATGAAAATTTCAATAAAAATTTCGCCCGAATATGATATCGATATTTGAAGTTTGATTGAATTTTTACTCAAAGTTGAGTTTCCACAGTTATGAAACTTTGGTTTTGCTCAAAACTATTGAACATTTTGATTCAAATTTGGCTAGGAATAATCCAGTCGGCACACTCACAAAAAAATTAAAAAGTTTTGCCCAGAATTTCTCATTTTTCTCAAGCTTCGAACTTAAGTGGGAATGGCGCAGGCCTAACAAGATTCTGCTTGTGAACAATTAACAAGCAGCAAAGCACCTGCACTTCCAACAAACATTTTCCAATTTTCTCAACTTTGTAGCATCTATTACGGAAGAAATTTCTTGTGATAAGAAACGAAGTTGGTATGAAGAAATTTTGTGGGAGAGAACCAGATAACGTGGCAATGCAATGAAGTGACGCGAGCAGGCAGATTGCATGGCACGAGGAAACATTACGCCGCCAGCAACATCTAAAATTATTGCAACTTGTGTTATGATTAAATCAATTTTATATTTTTTCACATACCAATTCTTCAAATGGATTGTCACTTTGTAGGAATTACAATGGCAACTAATGATTTCGCGACCAGGTTACTAATATCACACAGTACAACTTCATTCTACAGTTACTTATTTATCCTCCTATCATGAAAAAGTGAGAACCAGTACCGGTATTTCCATTCAACATTACGACACAATATTCAAATTTGCTCAGTGCTTGCTTGTTCTTCTCACTGGTCCCTTTAATGCTGAGGGTCAAGCAGAAACGCTGTGAATAGACAGGTAATTTTAAATTCATTGGTTTGAATCGACTTGGAATCAAACTTGAGCAATCCAAGTCACCAGGGGATGAAGCTACTGTTACTCTGCACTCAACCATCTGATCGCTTCAATTTTTATTCCATTATCGCTGATCAGATTAGACCAATAAATTTATTCACACCATTAGCTACTGGTAGGTCTAGTTAACAATTTAATACTGGGGTGGTCAGGGTTAGGGTTAGGGTTAGGGTTAGGGTCAGGGTCAGGGTTAGGCTAACCCTGGCAAAAAATTCGTTTCCCTTCAAATGTCAATAAGTGCAAGAATTGATTGAATTGGTGTGAGCATTAGTTCTGAGAATTATCGATATACGTGCAAAGTGTCCAAAGTTTGGTCGTTTGACGGTATGCGACTATTAATTATGTTTAAATTCCCTAATCTACTATGAGCCCCCACGCAATTATGCGACTTTCAATTATGTTTGAATTCCCAAATCTAGGAGCCCCACGCAAACAACGTACTATTATGCTTTAAATGTGTCACAATCCTAGCCAAGTTCAGATAATGCAATTATATGATATTAATTGCACTTATATTCACAAATGTACTATGAGCCCCCACGCAAACAAAGCAGTATTATGCCTTAAATACATTAATAGCCCAAACAAATACAGGTAATGCTTATATACGACTTAAATAAATTTTCCCAAGTTCCGATGATACAATTATGCAACTATTAATTATGTTTAAATTCCCTGATCTAATATGAGCCCCCATGCAAACAACGTACTATCATGCTTTAAATGCGTCACAATCCAAGCAAAGTTCAGATAATGCATTTATTTGATATTAATTGCGCTTAAATTCCCAAATCTACCATGAGCCGTCACGCAAACAAAGCAGTATTATGCCTTAAATACATTACGACCCAACCAAGTACACATAATGCACATATACGACTTGTAATTACGTTTAAATTTCCCAAATCCACTATAAGCCATCAGAATTATCACGCAAAAGACCATCTGGATGTACTGTCAAGGTCCATGCAGAGGTTACCACAGGTCAAAAATATATGATTAGTGAAGTCTAGTTGGTTCCTGGTGTGTGGTGTCAACCAAATGAATAAAAATATTGCAATATGATTGTTACAACTGGGTCATTCCATCTCAAATCAACCAAAAAAAAGTGAATTGTTAACCCAAAAATTTAAATGTTGCTGAAACTAGGCTCAACTGAAAGAAAATTTAATTCTGAGCAAAATGATATTTTTTTTGTCAAATCGGTCAAGCGGTTACGAAGTTACAGCATTTAAAAAAAAAAACTTTTTCGTGTTCGCTCAACCGTGACATACCGAAACTTTGGCACAGTTTTTATTTGAACTGTCATAACTCTGGATTGGTTGGGAACTGAGATCTAAAATAAAGTTTATCAGATAGCTGAAGCGCTATGCTTCACTTTCCACCGAACTTCGATGTAATTCTCGCAAGGTCAAAGGTCAAGTTCAGCAACAAAGTTAATTAGCATTTTTGAAATCAGTCAAGCGTAACAAATGTTTAAAGTAGCTTAGCTCAAATCTAGACAATCCAATTTTATCAAGTAAGGTATCACATGAAAACTCTTTTCAAGCACAATCTCTTTGTGCTATTTTCATAATTAATATTAGCTGATACCTTTGCTCATAACTGGTTAGAAGTGAATAATGCACTCATTATTGTTAAATTGGTTATTAGTGCTTATTCCTGATTCTTATGTCCAGAAATTTTTTTATTCCCCTAATATGTTGTTTCAGTAAGACTCTTAAACATTGTGGGAGCTTGCATTTACCTATAATTTGCAGCAAATCATTAAATGCATAGCACCAAATTCTGCTAGAAACTGGTTAAAAATCAGCTTCATATGATAGCGTATAATATTTTCAAAAATTAATAAGTACTGGTATCAGTAATAACACTGTAAAACATGAGCGACAGCAAGCTGATACTTAACCTAACGAAGCACAAAACCAAAATACTCCACTAGACTGTCAATTAACACCAAGTAGCTATCTTGATTCTTGAGACATCGTGTAGCAACAGTGCCAACATACAAGTACATAATCACAGCACCAAGAATGCCGAAGCTACAGAAAGCCTAATGCACTAACAGCTAAAGTTGTATAACATCAAAATCAAATCAAGAGAATTCATAAACAACCAAGATGTTTATCTGCATGCTTTTTTTTTATCATAATGATACCGGTATATAGCCTGTTGTTTAAATGTGACCAATGTTAAGATATTTCAAGACAAGATACACAAACTTCAAAAATGTTGTATGGTTGTACGAAAATAATAACTTTACTACATTGAGGTGTTCAACAACAGGCTGTTGATATCGTATAGTTCTACCAAACTGCATTTGGATACTTTGCTTTGAAAATGCTTGCCAAGCTAAAGAGATTTTTTCAGCAGTGTCGGTGGTGATCTGATATTGTCCCCATGTTGTTGCAAGAGTTGGAGGATCAATGCAACAGATTATATGCATAGTTGGAATCCAACAGATGTCCTCATGCTTTGGAAAATGAAAGGAAGCAGCTGGCCCTTTTGGATGCAAAAAATTCACTTGCACATCTCCATTGTCTACGTCAATTTCTGCCACAAAGCCAATGTATCAGTGGTTGTCGTAAGCAGCAACTATATAACCACCTGGTTTCACTCTACTAATAGCAGATTCTTCATGAGAAACAGATTGAACAAACTCAAATATGTAACTGTGCTCGTCAAAATTGATTCGTTTTGTCTCTATTTGTGATGAGGAAATTGGTTTGAAGTTTGGAAGTTTTGCAAACAATCATTAGAAGATGGAACTGTATTATGCCTGATGGATTTCAGTGAAAATTATGCGTTTCATGTTCAGGATGAAGCTCAAGGCTATCACTGGACACATAGTAATTGCACTGTGCATCCAGTGGTATGCTACTACAACGTGAATGGTGATTTGCAACATTGCAATTTCTGCTTTTTGTCCAATGATCTAAATCATGATGTAAGTATGGTTTATGAAATTCAGAAGGAAACAATCTCTGGTTTGAAAAACAAACTGGTGTCACTCAAAAAAGTCGAATACTACACAGATGGTTGCGCATCACAATATAAAAATTGCAAAAACTTTGCAAATTTGTGTAAGCATAAAGAAGATTTTGGAGTTAGTGCTGAGTGGTCGTTTTTTGCAACCAGCCACGGCAAATCTGCCTGTGATGGAATCGGGGGTACTGTAAAACGATCAACAGCATTAGAAAGCCTCAGGCGACCACTCAAAAATCAAATTTTAAGTTTGGCAGAAATGCTGCTGCACTGCAAGAAAACCATTCCAAAAATATATTTTCTTGAAATTAAACAAGAAGCACTACAAAGAACAAGAGAATGCCTGCAAGAAAGATTTGCAAAT
>CAXFYD010000288.1:0-16097 GCA_964006365.1 Trididemnum miniatum | reverse complement strand
CTTTTGACAGGAGTTGTCTTACATCGGAAATTGAAAACGAAGTAGCCTCAAGTTCAAGCTGTCCAGGTGTGTCGGCGTATAGTTACGGCATGTCGAAATAGGATGACTATTGTATGCTTCCATAAATTCAATCAACTTTTTATGAATAATAGGGAGAAAAAGAAACTGCAAAACGAATATATCGGTTGGATTGTATGGATCTAACATATTTTTGTCCTCCATGTAGAAAAACAAGTTAGAATGATGATTAATTACTTGGGTATTTAAATTTTTATTGAGACGTTCGATGCGTTGGTTGTGTACGGAACTTCCCAAAAGTACAGAATGACGATTCAATTGTCTTTCCATCATGTACCGCCAAACTAAAGCATTTTCCCCGTCATAATCCGACGTTGACTTTCAAAAGAAGCCCATATTTTTGTACTGCATCCAGAAACAATGAAAGTACAGTGGAAGCAGCATTATTTGGAGAACAATGGCAATATGCAATAAGTCTTCTGTAACCGTCGATACCAGCATGAACCACTGAACTAATGACTCAAATTTCTTCAGCAGAAAAGTTTTGGTTTCTCTTTGCCCGAGCTGGCTTTCATATTTTCCACTTGAACTTGGCGTAGGAAAGTTCTGTCATTTTCAAAAAATGTGATTTTGAGTTCAAGAAATTGCTGCTCGTTTGTTTCGTACTGTGTCTGCGGCTCGTTAAACAATTTTTTGTTTATCAGCAATAAATCAGTTGCATATTGAATGTGTTTTTGCGAGAGCCTATAAATGTATTCCGACTGCTAATGACAAGATGTTTGGGCGGTATGCTAATTTTCGGCTAGCGGTCTGCGTTTTGTACTAGCGTATTGTTTCCACATAGCCAAAACACGATTTCATCTCACGATTGGCTCGGATTTACAAATGCCTAACTTTTGTTAAGTTTGGGCTACGTGATTTTGACGTGCCGTGCCTTATTGCTGTGATGTGTTGGCGCAAAAGTTACCGTACTTTTTTGCTTGGATTCAGAATTTGGCTCAAGCAAAGGGATGTTTTTGAATGAAAAGAAGTTACGTGCCTTTCTCAACAACACAAAACTTGACTAATCTCGCTTGCGTCATGCGTAGATTTTCTATCCGGATGGAATACCATCTCATTCCGGATAAGCTGGTGAAAATAGAAACTTTAAATAGAAAAAATATTGTTGGTCGCTCCAAAAATAGAAAAAAAATATAAAATAGAAAAAATAAATAAATAAATAAAAATAAAAAAATAAATAAAAATAGAAAAAAGTTCAACAAAAACAGAAACCATGTGCCTGTCCAGACAACCAAAGCAGTGCTCTCTCCAAATTAATGGAGTACCACTAAAACAGTCAGAGAAATTCAAGTACCTCGGCGTCTCATTCACAAGTGACGGCAGACAAAATAGCGAATTGGATATCCGCATCGAAAAAGCAAGTGCAGTAATGCGCCAGCTCCACCGATCTGTGGTACTGAAACGGGAGCTTTGCACCAAGGCAAAGCTATCCATTTTCAGATCGGTCTATGTTCCTGTTCTGACTTATGGCCATGAGTGTTGGATCATGAATGAGAAAGTGAGGTCGCGAGTTCAAGCAGCCGAAATAGGATTCTTGCGAAGTATTAGCGGTTTGACCTTGTTGGACAAGGTTAAAAGTGCAGATACTCGTGAATCTCTAAACATCAAATCGCTGCTTCTCCGACTAGAAAGATCGCAACTGCGTTGGTATGGACATGTGACACGAATGTCCCAGGAAAGAACAGCCAAAAAACTGCTCTGTTTAACACCGATTGGTCGAAGGCCTAGAGGCCGTCCCAGAACTCGATGGCGAGATTACGTAGAAGATCTTAGTTGGTCTCGCCTTGGCATCGCAGCAGAGCATCTATCCTTTGTTGCAGAGGATCGAGATGCTTGGAGGCTCCAACTTGAGCTGCTGCCCCCGCGACCCCCCAAGGATAAGCGGGTCCAGAAAATTGATTGATTGATTGTTGGTCGCTTTACATCCCGCTTGGTCTATACCCGTTTTTAATTCTTGCTAGCAGTGCTTGGGCATCGTTGTCTTAAACCCTGCTTTTGACAAAATTAATTTTAGCATGTTCCGGCTAAACTACAGAGCTGCTGTGTAGCTTGTTACGTACCTGCACAGCTACAGTGTGCACACTGAACCTTAAAACTTCTAACCCTAAAGTTCATAACCAAACTAACCTTTGGCCATCGAGAAAAATGTCGATTAATGATTTTTGGTCTGTTCAGTTACGGTGGCTTTATTCGGTCATTAAGGCTAAACAACGAATAGACCCCAAAAATGCGATCATCGCGTAAATTCATCTACGATAAAAAAATCTACAATTATCTATAGACCTATATATATATCTCCAATAGATGGGGCTGCTACTTTTAATTCCTCAAACACTATACAGTAGAATTCGCTTAATCAAGCCATGGTTAATAAATCCAGCCGCTTTATGCATCCAAATTGTTTACAACGGAATTTTCCTAACCCTTTTCCATTGAAAAAACTCCGGTTAATACTGTAAATCCATCTTCGCTTAATAAATCCAATTTTCATTGCAATTAATGCAAACAAACGGCAATACAGTACTGCATTTTCAATTATTGAACAAACAATATGCAATTGTCATTTTAAAGTAGGCCGATTTGGATAGGCCTAACAGCTTTTTCGATTCTTTATAAATGATAGAAATCGTTAAACTGAGTGCATTTTTATCCCCTAGAGTTGGTTTAGATAGCGTTACAGGAAATTCCGTTAATAAATCCAAAATCAACTAACCCATGGTGGATTTATTAAGCGGATTCTACTGTATTTCGTTTCAAGTTAAGTGATGTGTCATAAATTACTCTGCAACACTTGAAAAAGCAGTGGTTTACCGAAAATACCCTATACCAATGAGTCATCTACAGTTTCACGCCATTGGTTGATTTGTCCAAAGACAAACTTTATTTTTAAGAAGAACTAAAAGTACGGTTAAAAGCATAAAACATAAGATGGCCGGTTAAAACAGATCAGATGGCCAAGTGGTACAGAGCGTCTGCTTCTGGATCGGTAGACTTGGGGTTCGATTCCGAGTCGGGTCAAACCAATGACTTAAAAATTGGTATTCACAGCTTCCCTGCTTGACGTTCAGCATTTGAGGAACAGTGTGGAGAAAGCCGGCAAGTTTACTTCTCGTGCCGTTGGGAAAAGGCACTAAACGGAATTCCCCCATCTTAGTGTGATAGACAGATGGCCGGCAACTCCTAAGCGAGCTCGTACAGCGCTTCGTCGCTTTCTCATGATAGGAGGATAAATATGTCAACAATAATAAATAAAAAAATAATAAAAAAAAATAAGCAGAAACAGGAAGTTTCGTTTCTTCAATTTTTCTCCAAAATTCTTCGTTAGATTTTTTTCCGAACGGATTTTCCATGCTGATTCCGAATCTGAAATTATTTTTTCGTTATGACATCGTGATTCTTGACGTGGCATAGATCTAAAGACGTATGTTTTTGCGTAATTGCTAAATTGCTGGGACTGGAAAGTTAAAAAAGATGTCAACGACGTAGAAGAGCGATTTCTTATCCACGTTACGAAAAAAATTTTGGTACATCTGCATAGCAAATGAGTTATTAAAAAAACACGCATCTTTTGAAACTTATTTGCTACACGGGGTAGTTTGAAAAACATGTTTCTTGAAACAATTTGGTTTTCGCTACAGATAAAGATTTCTTGAAAATATGGGTAGTAAATCGACTCTTCTGCGTGGTTTGACACCATTTTTAACCTTCTATCCCCAATCATTGAGTAGTTGCGCAACCGGCTCGTCGCCACGTCAGGACGACGTCATAACGGAAAAATTTTGTTCGATTCGAATCACCATTAAAAGTTTGCTTAGAAAAAAAAACGAACTAAGAATTTGGGGAAAAAGGTGAAAAAATGGTGCACAGGTGCATCCAAATAAGCAGCGAACAAAACACAGGAAAGGCATAATATACATAAAGCGCAAGAAAAGACAAAAAGCTAAGAACAAATTTACATTAAGCAACACCAAAGCCTGGACCACTTAAAATCCCAAAATCTATGTTTTTCTTAAATGTTTCGTAATAAGTGAAAGCGTACTGGCATTTCCAAGAGGGATAAGTGGCATTTTCAAGAGGGATAAGTGGCATTTCCTAGAGGGATATGTACTGGCATTTCCAAGAGGGATAATTGAAGCGCTGAAATATTTGAGCAGGTGTTGGCGGTTGGGAATGCAGTTTCTTTTGCAAAATATATACTTGGTGGAGGATCAAAACCAAGTGGCGGTATGCGATCGGCTCCATTCGCAAACACTAGGATGTGTTGAAGTTTGCATTCCGAACTTCCATCTAAAACCACCACATATTATTTTTCACTCGCCGATTGTGTACTAGACTAGGACAGGGTCCCACACAATTTCCAAAATGAAATTTCATGACTTTCTATCACTTTTTTCACGACGTGACATTTATTATTACTCGTTTTTATAGATCAAGTGTGGGGAACCTGCGGCCCGCGGGCCACATGAGACCCGCTTAAGTTTTGAATTTGGCCCGCGCCAGAAATTTGTTAAGTGTACAACAAACTGGTAGAATAAAAAACGTTAAGATTTCTTAACTGTTTCACATTCAACTACATGCTGTTTTCGTGGCATAAAAAACGCGCTAAAGTCTCTAATTTTTGCGGTAAAAAAAAAAAAAAAACAAATCAGCATGAATGCTTAATAAATTTGCGACGTAATATCGCGTATTTTCAAGACAAAATTTTTAAATTGAAAGTGAATGGGCCCGCTGAAAGTATCATACAATCAATGCAGCCCGCTATGCTTCGCCGGTTCCCCACCTCTGGCACAGATGTAGTGAGAAATGTTGGTGAGGAGAGAGTGTCTTAAAAAAATGCGACCACCTGACATCCTTTTAACAGCTTTGTTGTCCTCGATTGGTGGATGAGGAAACTTAAGGACGTTATGAAGAAGAGTATGTTGACAGGAATTAAATTTGTAAACGAATGAAAGTTCGGATGTAGCGCTGGAAATTTCGGGAGAGAGGAAACTTGAGAGTAGGTCTTGAAGCAGAATGCGAAGGAACGAGATACGAAAGCCAGCTGCTGCTTTGGGGTTGGAGCATGAACTTGGGTTATTTGGGTTGTGTAAAAGTGCTGAGCTGAGAAGCAATGGATATTTGCGGGTTGTATGCGAAGGAACATGGTAGTTGACGAAAGTTTGAAAAGCCGGCACACCCGGCACAATGACACAGTAATCTAAGCATTATTCACTACTCGGTAGGCAAAAAGCATGCCGCAGATAAAACACACGAAGCAGAGAAATAGATGGTTAAACGAGAACAAAAATTACCTTCTACATCACACAAGTAATCTCGCCAAAAGGCGATTACTTCACTTTCTTTCGCCCACGAATTTGATCCCCTTTCCGATCGTTTAATGTTGGTAAAAATTTCATTCAGCAGCAAACCTGCCGTTAACGCATTTCCTTGGTAAAGAAATAACTCAGCAAACCCAGATGGACATTTTTTCATTTCTTCCAATAGCCCAAGGCAATTAAGCCCTTTCATAAATCTATAGTCATGACAACGTGAAAATGTTATTAAAGTACGCACAATAATGCTTTACTGTATAGTGTATACTACAACCACAAACATTTTTCGTGTGTCTTTCAGACGATAGCCATTAGCAATTTTCATATAATTCCGATAAATGCCTCTATAGTCGACCGCAATTTTTTGTATTCCACAAGTTTTCGAAAAGGCCTACACTCTTCATGAGGTGAATAAAGATGAGATGCAATCACTTGATCAAGTGACAGTCGTTATCGAATTTAATTTCAAGTTTATTCGATTTCATGGATAGGATATTTTTACGATTTCCGGTTAACATAGGTGTTATCAATGTAGTAGAATACTTTTGCATTTTAATCAAACAAAAACAGTCAGTTAAGTAACACAATTTGGTATGTGCAGCCACTGAAACTTCTAATTTTGAACCATGGTATATTACTTACCGCTCAAGCTCCTGGTTTATGCAACCTTCCAAATGAAAATGTGCACATTTGATTGCAACGCCGTTTGTCTCATGAAACTGCAGACATTTGACTCCAACTGTCTCGAGCAACACGTTTGTTGCATCTGCTGCCTCATGAAACTCCTTTTCCGATGCAGCGCTCTTAATCTACAAAGCATACACAAAACAAAACTCGAGGTAACACTCTTGATAAGTTCGAGTTTGTCCTGATTCATGAAAAACGGGGTATTTTCCTCTTTTTCAAGCTTAATACATTGCCAGGCTCGTAGCACATTTAAAACTTTCCGCACTACCCAAGGAATTGCGCGGCTACTATACTTTATTGGATAAAAGGAGCGTAAGAGTTCAATCCTTTCCTGATGAATGCCAACCGTGGTGCTGGGTAAAATTAAAATCCGCACCAGATGGTTTAGTACCACGAACATTAACCACTGCAAAATTACAACAACGAAATTGAAGAGTGGTTCCTGACTTTCCTCGCTCCCTTTACTTTTCAGAGCACTATACTAACACATCAAACCTACTTACAAAAGGCACTGGCTGAGTATTAAAGCACATTTTCTTTTAGAAATCTCCCGCTCAAATGACTCATAAAGCCTTTTACTATAACTCAACATACCGCCATCAGCTGATCGTGTATCACCGACGATTCCAGAAGGCTCAAGGGGTAGTCTCTGGGCAAATCTAGTACTTGGTGATAGAGCAGTTTTGAAAAAAGACCCTTGGACCTGGACCACCGTGAATCAATGAAAGAGCAATAATGCGACCATACAGAAAATAGTGATCTTTTTCATTCGCTAAAATGTAGAACAACAAATCACATCAAAATAAAATCTTTATTATACTCGTGTAACGAGTGGCGGGTCCCATCTCCGCGACTTAGCGCCTGGGCAACATAGCTCCGAAGAAACGTCGCAGCGGTGGCGAGCCGTTGGCGACACTGTGCTGATTTGACCCGCCCTGGAATCGAACCCCAGATCTCCCGGACCGACAGCGTGCGCTTAGCAACTGAGCTAACAAGATAAATCAAAAAATAGAATCAGCAAATCCGAGTTACTAAGTACACAAACGCGAAGTGCCAAAGTAAACTCTTACATCAGCTATTCAGGTGTTCAAAAATAACTGTGATTTCACAAAAGAACACCGTATGTAATAGTATGGCATTTTATCCATGTTTGTGTTTGGCATTACCATGTTACACAAGCCTTAAATCTCTCAGACAGTCCAAAACGATTTTCTAGATTTTACTACAGAGCTTAGGTATGAGCTGTCTTGGCAAGGAAACAGCAAAATAATCTCAATCTTAAAATGAAGTTGCAACTCGTGTACCATTTAAAAGCGAGGATTCCCGACAAGCGGCAAGCGCCCATATACCCCCCCCCAAAAAAAAAAATGAACAGAGCCGCTTGGTAGCTTCAATGCTGAGCGTCAATCAGGATAGCTGTGTAAAGTGTGTGTATACCAATTTTAAGAGTCTTTGACGTAAACTCGCTGGAAATCAATCTACCGCTGGAGACATTCTGCTTACTCAACAATAAGCAGTTAAAAAAAACTGTTACAACTCCATTATACTTTTTCCGAATTTGGTGAGACATCTAGCACCTTCTACGCCACAAAATATTTCGCTTTGCATAACCTCACTGACTGCCAATCGCAAAAATTCACGAGTAGGTCCCCCTGCGTCGACCGCACTTTCGCTGCAACCTAAATCATCGCCAAATTTCACACTAATTCTTGCCTCCTCGTTAAAGTTGGAACGCTTCAAAGCCCTAAGGGTTCCTTCTAGCAATCTTCTTCTGGTCACATAGAGCATGGTAACAGAATCTGGATCGATACGAGCTTTAATTGCAAGAAGCGATTCTTGCAAAGTTGTTTCTTGTGTGGATCTGTAAGAACGACTAGAAACTATTACAAATCTCCCTCGTTAACGTAGCCCGTTGGAAGAGCACCAACCTTGTAGTCGAATGGTTATTGCTTCTTTACTCAACTTCGTAACTGCGATGTCGCAAGGACATTGAAACTTAATGATCGAATGAACCTAGACAACCTACACCTCGAGTGGTCAAATCCTGCTTAGATCTAGTTATGTGGTAATTGCGGAAGGCATACGCGGATTTAAGCCTTGTTACCCTGGTCAAAAATGTGGCTATTCGTAAAACCCAGCTTGGAACTACATGAAAATTGACAAGATTGTTCATGAAAATTGCCCTATCCTACATTCATACTTGCATTATCTTACCTATCAAATCTGTCAAATGAATCAGTCAATTCTAGAAAAGCTTCTAATGCTTGCTGAAAGTCGTAGTCTTCATCAATGGATAGCAACGTAACGTATTCACTGCATAAAATAAAATGTTTTCTATTTTTAAAGAACAAAACACAATAGTAGGAATATTTAAGCATTAGTTCAGTTCGTAAAACACGGTGTAAAAACATTAATACTCTTGTATCTGCGCGTCTACCTTTTTGTCTGACTTTGCTTTTCAAAAAACTTCTAGAGACTTTGCTTTCCTAGAGAGTGAATATCTAATATAATTTAACCTCGTCACCATTGACGTGCAACTTTCATTACTGTAGTAATAAGTGAAGTCACAACTCGCAACCGCTCTTAGAAAAACAATTTGCAATTAAGCTTTCATAGAGGTAGAAAGGAGTAGCTTTCGTATTTTTGCTAAGTTGATGTGAAGTAATTCCTGATTATTTAAGAGTATATTTTTACGCTATCTATGCAGCATCTTTCTTTCCATATTGGGTCTAACAGCATTGCAACAGCAATGATTGTTGCAGCATCAGTTTTTGCATTTTCGCAAAATCTTTGTAGCATCCATTTTTTTTTGCACAAAACATAGTGAATATCAATTGAAACAATCTTGCAAAATCTTTCAAAAAAAAACAAAAAACAAAGACTGAAATAATTCCAACATAAGTTCCTACAACGTAATTTTGTGGTTATTGCAAAATACTTTTTAGTACATTCCTAGTTACTACATCTACATTTTTTCCAACCCTGCCAACCAGCGTGCGTTTTGTTCTGTTTATCGAGTTGAGCAGACCTACTCTGTGATGTCTTACCTCAAAAAATTGCTCAAAAAATATTTCAAAAAGATAAACGCTGACAGTACAGTACACTTTATATGCAATTGCTAAAATACGTACTTGTAAACTGAACGTGACGGAACATTTCGAGGTATTGCAACTTCTACCGTCATCGGCGTCGAACTTTCACCACTTTCAAGTTACTAATGAAAAGGCAAGGTTACGTTTGCGAGCTAAAATGTTAAGATTGCTGGGCCAGGGCCCACAAATCCAAAAAATAACTATTATACAATTTTGTACTTTTAAAATTTACGCATATTCCCGCAGTATTAACAGTAGAAAATTAACTGACAGCCAGTAGTAACACCTGAATATACCTGATTGCAAGATGCAGTTTTTGTAGACTTTTTTTCAAGGAATGTTTTTGATGGACCAGTATGTATAAATTTACTTTGCTGCTCGCCTTAACTGCTGCACCATCCCATGTAAAGCCAAAATTAACTTTGGGAAGTTGCAGCATACGCAAATCCGGTACCATTGTTAAATGTTCAAATTCCAGCATACTGGTATTGGACATTGACTTGAAGCAATCAAAAAACATATCAGAAACTTGTGTTCTGATCTCATATTCCGATGCTCTTGATGATAATTCAATTTTGCCAATAAGGCCGCTGGTAAAAACTTCAGTTCTGGTTTTGCCTCTTGGCATGTTTATCGCAGTTCCATCCCCCACACTGAGCATCGTTATGGCTTCATGGCGAAGACATATTATGGTGCGTGTATAGGTGCGGTCAATGGTAGCAACACGCCTACGAAGTTTTCTTTCAGTAGGGGTTGTTCTTCGAAATCTTCTTCCACATAAAGTGGGCAAATGAAAAGTTGCATCCTAAATGCAAGCAAAGACATACTATAACTGCATATGCAGAGAATTTTGCTGTGTTTAAATTAGCTAATCAAAATGTTTCCATTCATCATAGCTACGATGCTACTAAACGTAATACAAGCGCCATTATGAATTTCACTATTATTGGCCTACTCAACTCATAACGCATATTCTTGAACTCGCTATAGATTAGAACTGTAATACAATTAACCAAAGAAATGCATGATCTTATGCATTTTATAATAATGCATCGTCGCTGCGCTGAAGCGGTCTAATCTACTCTAATAAGATTGGATAGCCACAGTGCCAAAAATACATCGTGTATGCACGTTAAATAATGCATTTTGTAGGTGAGCAGTGAAAATATTCTTACCGACTGAAAATCATCTTCACTGTCACAGGTTGAATGTGTTTGAAACTAAGAAGAAAAAAAAAATATTAATAAAATTAACCACGACGTAAGACTACTACAGTACAGTATTAATAAAACAAGCTCTTTTAGAAGACTTGATGCATCATACATTAAAAAAAATGAAATAAAAACTTTGCTGATGTTTTAAATATAAAAAATTCAGATGGATGTGCCCTATACCCATCCGGCTTGTTGCAGCACCTAACTGGTCGCTTGTAACTAACTGTCTTGCGACTAAACGTCCTGATCCGATAGCTTGTCGGCATAAATATCAGGATGTCTCAAAATTAAGTATACACATTTAATTTTGATTTGCATATCAGGTACTCATCATGGAGCGTTCATTTTTTCAGAAAAAATAGATAAGTAGTCAAATTTAGGCATTGTTTGTATTTTTATCAACCCACAGAATAACAACGAGATTAACCCAAGAAATGAGGTGCAAAATTGCTGTTTGGCAAAAAGTGTATAAATCAGTAAGACAAACTCAGCGCCTCTTTAACAGGGAATTTGGAATTAATTCGGCTCCTACACGACAAACAATTTATGCAATTCATCGTAATATTATGGAAACTGGATCTGTAATTGATGCCCGAAGATCAGGAGGACCAAAAAGCGGACGCTCAGAGGAAAACAGTAGGGTTTTGGAAGAGGTATACGCATTCAGTCAAGGAAAATCCATACGTCGTGCAGCGGTAGAGCTGGAGATCAGCCGATCATCTATTCAACGAATGTTACGCAAGAATATTAAGGCGCTTCCCTACAAATTACAAACTGAACACAAACTTGAAAAAGAAGACAATGACCGTACGGTAGAAATATGTAAAACGCTGCTTTATTACTACGAAAACAATTCATCTATTCTTGACAACATTTGGTTTAGTGATGAAGCTGTTTTTCGTCTGTCTGGAAGACTAAACGACACAACACTCGATTATGGGGAACAGAAAATTCTAAGGTAATCGAAGAGAAAGAACGTGATTCACCGAAACTTGTTGTGTGGTGTGCAATTTCCGCCACAGACATCATAGGCTCTTATTTTTTTCGTGATGATGCCAGAAGAACCACAACTGTCACAGGAGAAAAATATCTGAAAATGCTCCAAAAGTTTTTCCTACCAGAGCTGGAAAATAATGCTTTGGTTGAAAACTGTTACTTTCAGCAAAACGGAGCTCCTGCACATTACGCCAGGAAAGTCAGAGATTACTTAAATCTGGTTTTCTCGATAGGTGGATTGGGCGCAGAGGTTCTCTGGAATGGGCTGCTCGTTCACCTGACTTAACCCCATGCGAATTTTTTCTTTGGGGTTTCCTTAAAAGTGAAATCTACTCCACACGATCTCAACACCTTGAAGAGTTGGAACAAAAAATTAGAGCAATATGTGGACTAGTTACACAAGATTAATTGCAAAGTGTCGGACAAGAATGTATCACAAGGTGGCCAAAGTGTATCGAAATCGGTGGTTCCCACGTTACGGTCTAATATCTTGTCAATAAATAAATTCATTGAGATATTGAGATGCTAATCTTTTTCTAGTAGTTTGTAGAATATTTTTGCTAACTTTTTACAAATTTGAATCAGCCATTAGCTTGTTATGCAAATTTTATAGTGCATACTTATTTTTGAGACACCCTGTATAAATACCGTTTTTATAAGAGCAGACTGCATTTTTAGGTCATTGCACAGTGCACACTTTCGGGACTCTGCATCAAACCCACTAGGGGAGGTTAAAGTGCTTCCCTAGATCCCATAGCTGCATTGGGAAAAGTAAAGCTTCCCTATTGACTTCCTGTTTTAGAAATTATCATTGTGAATCCTGCGCCTCTGGTTTTTGTGAAATAGTTTGGGTCGTGTGAGTTCAGGGCATTTATTTTTGGTCGCTTTAAAAATTATAATATTTGCTAACCCCTGGTGTAAGATACTAAATTTCAAACTTGAAACAAACTAATTACAGTACCGGTACTGCAGCAGAAAAATGGTATATATGAAAGAACAATGGCCTAGTCTGTTTATGGAAAGGTGAACAGGACCACTTACCGACAATCCAGATGTTGAAGCAATACCAGAATTGCTACTTATAGTAGGCATACTGATACCAGTAGTAACTGCATGGGAGTTAGCAATGGATGTAGGAGGGATATTGGTAGGACTTCTAACAGATTGCTGTACAAAACCAGTTATGGCATCCAAAAACTTTGTTGTAGCTTGCTGCTCTGACTTCACTATTTCATTACATTCATCTGAGGTACCAGAGGGATTTTCACTTGATGCAGGCATTTGTCACGTCTTAATCTCATAAATGAATAACCTAATGACTAATATAAAATGCCCAAATGCCTAAAATATGAAGAAAATAAACACAGTTTCTGTTGTTGTAAATTTATTGATTGCTCCCAGGGAGTCAAACCGTTTAATTTTTTCGGTTCAGGTTCCGGTTCAACAGCGGCATCAAATTTCGGTTCAGTTCCAGTTAAGGTTTACATAAATTAAAATGCTTTGTTTTGGGTTCGCTCCAAAAAAAAATATTTTAAAACTGGTTTATATATAAAGCCTCTCCTATGGATTGCCACCTTAACGTGGTGGGGAGGTTTGAGTTTTCAATGATCCTTAGAGCAACGCCGTCGGTAGTGATTATTCACTTCCATCAGGGTCACCCATGGCGGTAAGGTCGAAGGAGAGAAACAGACCAAGTAGCAATCCAATGCTGTAGCTAAATAGAAAGTTGTAATAACAATATTCATGCTGCATCGGACGGCGCGCAGGATAAAAAGGTCCGTGTTCGAATTTTAGGCAGAGGGACTCGTTCGAAAATAAGCTACAGTCTCCCCCACAAGCTGACCGTCACCGGAAACCCACCAACGCAGTCGCTAAGCGTTTGGGGAGGCAAATGGGGGCAGCGCACAGAAAACGTACTCGAGTTGGACCAACCTGCCGGGATCTAGCTATCGGGAATTGGAACGTTTCGTCACTGACAGGAAAAGAGCAGGAGCTTGTTTGCGAAGCCCAACAATATCGCCTTGATGTTGTGGGAATTTCATCAACAAAGCGCCGGGGTTCTGGAACTGTCGAGTTGAACGGTGGGTGGAAAATTTTCTACTCAGGTGTTGATGCAGCAATGTCTGCTCAAGCTGGTGTTGGCTTACTTGTGAGCCCCAACATAGCTGAATGTGTCATTGACTGGGTACCACTGGGAGGAAGGGTTTGTCTTCTAAAGCTAAGGCTGCAGGAGCGATCTCTGTGTATCTTGCAGGTGTACGCACCTAACATAGAATCACAGTACGAAACCTTTTTGGAGAAAGTTGAGGTTGCATTGGGAACAGCAACTTCATCAGAATCCCTTGTCCGTTTGGGAGATTTCAATGCACATGTGGGCATCGACAATGCAACCTGGAAAGGTGTTATTGGGCAACATGGTGACCCTGACATTAACAAGAACGGAAGGTGTTTATTGCAGTTCTGTGCCACCAATGGGCTGTGCATAATGAACACATTTTTTCAGCACAAAAGAATTCATAAGTACACCTGGTACAGAGACTCTCTGGGACAACGCTACCTGATTGATTTTTGTATCGTTTCGGCGGACTTGTTTTCTACCGTGTCTGATGTTCGTGTTAAAAGAGAGGCTGAGTTGTCAACTGATCACCACCTAGTTGTTAGCACTTTGAAAGCTTTGAAACCCTTGAAAAAACGAAAGACTTTTCGACCTCGAGAAACTTATCGAATCAAATGGGAATCATTGGCTGACAAAGAGGTACGAACTGCATTTGCAGACAACATTGCATCTAAGTTCAAAGAACTTCCGACCCCTACTGAAGACATTGAAACTGAGTGGTGTTTGTTTCGAACAGCAGTCATTGCGTCCGCTACTAACTGTTGTGGACGTAAGCGTGTTGGAGGGACGAAGAGTAGCGAGAAAAGAACTCCTTGGTGGAACCAAGAAGTTAAAGAAGCTATTCGTGCGAAAAAAGTGGCCTATAAGGCCTGGCTTGCAAATAAGTCATCACTTGAACTTCGTTCGCAGTACTCTGAAGCACGTAAGGCGACAGCCACAAAAGTTAAACTGTCTAAGGAAAGGGCCTGGAAGGAATTTGGAGAAAGGTTAGACGATGATTTCAAAACGGCAAACAAAGTGTTCTGGCAGACCATTCGCCGTTTGCGTGGAAAAAGATCTCGAGCCGCTCTCTTTATCGAAGATTCAAATGGCGTGACACTGAAAGATCAAGATGCTATTTTGAATCGGTGGAGAGAGTACTTTAGTGATCTTTTAAACCCAATTGATGCTACACCGATACAAATTCACGAAGAACAGGTTGGGGAAGATATTCAGATAACCGAAGCAGAGGTGAATGCAGTAATCAAATCATTGAAAACTGGAAAAGCACCTGGTGAGGATGATATCAGACCTGAAATGTTAAAAGCAATGAACATATATGGTGTTCGTTGGCTGACTCGTGTTTGTAAGGTGGCGTGTAGTACTGGGCAAACTAGTGTGATAATACCTATCCACAAAAAAGGAGACTAGAGAAAATGCACCAATTATAGGGGCATATCTCTCATCAGTGTCCCGGGTAAGGTCTATGCCAAATGCCTTGAAAAGAAATGCCGTGAAATAGTCGAGCCTAAACTAACGGATGCTCTGTGTTGGCTTTCGTCCTGGCCGAGGCACAATGGATCAGATCTTTGCCTTGCAGCAAATCTTTGAGAAGTCGTGGGAATATGCAAAAGAGGTCAATGCATGTTTTGTTGATCTTGAAAAAGCATATGATCGCATTTCTAGAGACAAGCTTTGGGCGGTGCTGTTGCAGTATGGCATTGATGGCCAGTTACTAACTGCCATTAAGTCGCTGTACATGCATTCCGAGGTCTGTGTTCGTGTTAACAGTGCAACGACGAAACCTTTCAGAGTAAGTGTGGGACTACGGCAAGGCTGCTCTCTTTCACCTATTCTGTTCCTTATTTATATGGATAGAATAGTTAAGAAAAGTGAGTCTTGTGGCGGAGTAAAGATCGGTGAATGCACTGTACAACGTCTGTTATTTGCAGATGATTTTGTGTTACTCGACGCTACCCAAAATGGTCTCCAGCAAGCTCTTAACAGGTTTTCGGATGCATGCTCTGTTGCCGGAATGAAAATCAGTTCAACAAAAACAGAAACCATGTGCCTGTCCAGACAACCAAAGCAGTGCTCTCTCCAAATTGATGGAGTACCACTAAAACAGTCAGAGAAATTCAAGTATTTCGGCGTCTCATTCACAAGTGACGGCAGACAAAATAGCGAATTGGATATCCGCATCGAAAAAGCAAGTGCAGTAATGCGCCAGCTCCACCGATCTGTGGTACTGAAACGGGAGCTTTGCACCAAGGCAAAGCTATCCATTTTCAGATCGGTCTATGTTCCTATTTTGACTTATGGCCATGAGTGTTGGATCATGAATGAGAAAGTGAGGTCGCGAGTTCAAGCAGCCGAAATAGGATTCTTGCGAAGAATTAGCGGTTTGACCTTGTTGGACAAGGTTAAAAGTGCAGATATTCGTGAATCTCTAAACATCGAATCGCTGCTTCTCCGACTAGAAAAGTCGCAACTGCGTTGGTATGGACATGTGACACGAATGTCCCAGGAAAGAACAGCCAAAAAACTGCTCTGTTCAACACCGATTGGTCGAAGGCCTAGAGGCCGTCCCAGAACTCGATGGCGAGATTACGTAGAAGATCTT
>CAXFYD010000286.1:0-123000 GCA_964006365.1 Trididemnum miniatum | reverse complement strand
ATTTTGGGCTTTGCCTCCATTATTCAAGAAACACTGTTCGAGAAGATCGTGCCTGCAGTGTCAGAGAAAAATCGCAAAGCCAAAAAAGCCGTTACCAGAGTGGTGCAAAATATTGATATCATCATCTCCGAATCAGAGCGACTCACCAGTCTGATAAACGATGTCTTAGACATAGCCAAAATGGAAGCTGGTCGCATCCATTGGAATCTTGAACCGACAGAACCGAATGTAATCCTGGAACGAGCTATTATTGCTACTTCTCCTCTATTTACTAATAAGGGCTTAAAGCTGTTATCAGAAATTGCACCGGAACTGCCAGAGATACATGTCGATCGCCATCGCATGATTCAAGTTGTTATTAATCTGATTTCCAATGGGGTCAAGTTTACCGAACGAGGAACTATTACTTCTTGGACTAAGCTCCAAGGAAATGAAGTAGTCTTTGGGGTCAGCGATACAGGTATTGGTATCGCCGCTGAAGAGCAAGAAAAGGTGTTCGATCGCTTCGCACAGGTAGGGGACGTGACGACTAATAAATTTAAGGGAATTGGTTTGGGCTTGCCTATCTGCAAGCAGATTGTAGAATATCACGGTGGCAGAATTTGGCTGGAGAGTAAGTTAGGCAAAGGCAGTACTTTCCGCTTCACTATCCCCATACAGCAGCCACCAGTTCAAAAAGTAACTGGTGACATCATGTCCTAATAGATCGTACCTATAATATCTAGTAATCCTAACATGGTCAGAAAAAATTAATCTGAGTCTCCTGGGAATCTCAATTTTAATTTATAATTAGTAATTGATACCAAGTCCGCTTTACAGAGTAGAGGAAAAAACAGCCTGTAACCCAGACAGTGTCTAGAGCGTTGACTATACTTTTTAACCCTGATTTGGTATGAGAAGTAATTGAGTTATATTTATCATTGTTGGCCGGAAAAATTATGTCAAAAAAAGTGTTGATTGTAGATGACGAACCCAATATTTGGATTTTGATGGAACAAGCTTTAGAAACCTTAGAAGATGAGAACGATGTGGAGTTATTAACGGCCAGAAATGGTCTGGAGGCTTTAGAAATAATTCGCTCCGCTAAACCAAATCTCATTTTCCTGGATGTAATGATGCCGAAAATGAGTGGGTTGGAAGTTTGCAAGACAATTAGGAAGGAACTGGCAATGGAGGATGTTTATATTATTATTTTGACTGCTAAAGGTCAAGAATTTGATAAACAAAGCGGTATGGCTATGGGAGCAAATTTATACATTACCAAGCCGTTTCGCCCCAAAGAAGTTTTAGCTAAGTCGCGCGAAGTTCTCGGATTTACCAAGAATTAATTAATAGCTCCTTCCGTCGAATTCAAAATTCTTTCTTCAAAATTAACAATTGATGAACATCTGGGCAAAAAATGGTAGAAACTAGAGGAACAAGGCGGATATTGGTTCTTAGCTTGTTCTCAATTTTCAGACGATCGTGCTGTTATAATAACATAAAAGATTAAGGAGCAAACCAATGATTCAAGTCAATCTGAGGAAACTAATCAAGAAAGGGGAGCTATTATTAGCCCTCAAAAGCACCATTGCTGCTTTAGAAGCCCCCATAATAATCCGAGATGAACAAGGTATTATTTTCGGTGAGGAGGAAGCGGAAATCTCCGGATCATATCCCGTTACCCTCGAGGAAAAGGCGATCGCCTGGGTTGAGGGAGATGGCAAAGCAGCCTGTATTGCTCAAATGTTAAGTTATATTGCTGCGAAAGAATGGGAAAGAAAGTCTTTGGCTCAGGATACCTTGGAAAAGTACGAAGAGATTAATTTTTTATACGATATTTCAGCCAAAATTTCTAATTGTTTTTGCTTAAAGGAAATTACTGAATTAGTAATTGATGAAGCGAAGCAACTAATTTCCGCAACTGGTGCATCGGTGATGCTATTCAATGAGGAAACTGGTTTCTTGGAAATTATATCTGCTTGCGGCGTTGGGGCAACTCAGACTTTAATGATGCGCCCAGGTGAGGGCATTGCCGGTAATGTTTTCCAGTCTGGCAAAGCAGAAATTGTCAATCAAGTTCAAAGAGACCCCCGCTATATTGAAGGGGGAAATGAAATTTATTCTCTCATCTGCGCTCCTTTAATTGCTCAAGATGGAGCGATTGGAGTGATTAATCTTAGTAGTTATAAAAAGTCTTGTTACAAGGCAGAAGATTTGAAGCTACTGGAAACTCTTGCTTCTCAAACAGCAGCAGCATTGGATAATGCTCTGATGCATGAAAATAAATTGAAAGAAGAAAAAACAAAAAATAAGCTTTTAGAAATTAAAGTAGAAGAAAGAACAGTAGAATTAAAACGTGCGAAGGAGGAAGCAGATGCAGCTAATGAAGCTAAAAGCAAATTTCTAGCTAATATGAGTCATGAAATTCGCACCCCCATGAATGGGGTAATTGGCATGGCTGAATTGCTACTGCTCACTCATCTAGATGAAGAACAAGAAGATTTGGTCAAAACTCTGCAACAAAGTGGTAGAAATCTTCTGCGCATAATTAACAAAATTCTCGATTTTTCTAAGCTGGAAGCTGGGGAAATGGAGTTGGAAATATTGGGATTTGATTTGAATAGTTGCCTGCAGGAGGCGATCGCTTTACTCACACCCCAAACTGAGGCGAAGGGATTGAAGATTGTTAGTTATATAGAAGAAACTGTTCCCACTCAATTGGAGGGAGATGCCTTAAGACTGCGTCAGGTGTTGTTGAATTTGCTAGGTAATGGGATTAAATTTACTCAAGTAGGAGAAGTGGCCATCGCCGTTTCTCTAGAAGCGGCTACGTCCCAAGGAGTTACTCTTCGCTTTGAAGTGAAGGATACGGGCATTGGTATTGATACTAAGGCGCTCTCAAAATTATTCCAACCATTTTCTCAACTGGATGCTTCTACTACTCGTAAGTATGGCGGTACGGGTCTGGGACTGGCCATCTGCCAGCAATTGGTTAGGCTCATGGGAGGGCAAATCGGTGCCCATAGTGTTCTGGGACAGGGCACAACTTTCTGGTTTACAGCTAATTTTCAAGTAAAGCAGAATGGGGTATTGCGCACCGCTCCGCGGATCTCAAAGATATCGCTGTCATATCCAAGGCCAGAAGTAGATATTGACAAAAAGCGATTATCGGCTCTTCAGGTTCTATTAGTAGAAGATTTGCCCATCAACCAGAAGGTTTTGCTCAGTCAACTACAAGCTTTGGGAATCAAGGCAGATTGTGCTGCCGACGGACGAGAAGCTCTCCAACTAATTGCTCAAAGACAATACCATCTGGTTCTGATGGATTGCCTGATGCCTGTTTTGGATGGTTATGAAACAACTCGGGAATTGCGCCGTCGGGAGGGCCGCGATCGTCATACAATAGTGATTGCTCTCACAGCTAATGCTATTAAAGGAGAGCAGAAAAAATGCTTGGAGGCAGGAATGGATGACTATCTCAGTAAACCCATCGCCATGGAACAATTAGCCGCTACTCTTCAATATTGGGAAGGGTTAGCCCAGATGAATGGGGATATAGGAACTATTGACAATTCTGTTATGGAAGAGGGCAATGTATCGAAACCAATAGTGGATTTAGAACGTTTACGAAAATTAACTGGTAATTCTGCTAAGTTTGAGCAAGAATTGTTGGAAAGTTTTCTTGAAGATTCCTCGCTGATTTATCAGCAGATTGAACAAGCGTTTGCGGAGCTCAATTTTCCGACTGTTGTAGAAAAAGCGCAGGAACTAAGAAATATTGCTTCTACTATTGCTATTAACTATCTGCCAGAGGTTGCTGCGGAAATAGGGGAGCGGGCCAAAAATCGACAGATGGAAGGATTGCCAGAGTTGTTGAAGGAGCTAAAACTTATTTTAAGGAGAGTAACAACATGGATTGGTGAGGAGCAGTATTCGGATTTACCTACCCAGGTTGGATAAGTAGAAATTTAAATAAATGGCTCGAATTAATCTCGCTAAACTTATAAGTAAGAAAGATTTATTTTTAGTGCTTGAAAACCTGATTTATACCTTAGATATTTCGCTTACGATTAAGGATTGTAAAGACGTAATCCTCTGGGGCGAACCAGGAGACCATTGCACTTGTCAATATCCAATTCGGGCAGGAGATGATATTATTGGTTGGGTGATGGGAGAAGATAAGATTGAAACTATTGTTGCGTTACTCAATTATTTGGTAGCCCAAGAGTGGGAGAAAAAACTCTTAGCTCAAGATACTTTAGAAAAGTACGAAGAAGTTAATTTTTTATACGATCTGGGTACTAAAATATATCATTGTTACGGGATGAGTCAAATTGTTCAATTATTGGTTGAGGAAACAACAAAATTATTCGCTGCTACTGATACTACTGTGATGTTGCTGGACGAGGAACAAGGAGTTCTGAAGACGGTATCCTTGGATCACAGGAAAGAGGAGAGAATGGAAACAATTTCGGCTATAAAAGGGATTGTGGGACACGTGCTGAGGTCAGGTAAAGCAGAAATTGTTAATGATGTTTTATCTGATTCTAGATACATTAAAAAAGGAAAAAATAAAATTTATTCTTTAATTTGCGCTCCTTTGAAAACTCACAATCAAATTATTGGGGCCATTGAAATAAGCAACAATCAACCTACGGAATATAAAGCTCAAGATTTGAAGTTGTTTACGGCTCTGACTTCTCAAGCAGCCGTGGCGATTGAAAATTATTTTCTCTACGAGGAATTGAAACAATATTCTTTAACTTTGGAAAGAAAAGTGGCAGAGCGAACTGATGCGTTAGCCTTGGCTAACCAAGAGTTAGAACGTCTGGCTACTTTAGATGGTTTGACTAAGGTGGCTAATCGTCGGAAGTTCGATCAATATTTGCAGTTACAATGGGAGATAATGGCTCAAGAAGAAGCACCTCTAGGGTTAATTCTTGCTGATGTAGATTACTTTAAATTGTATAACGATCGTTACCTTCATCAAGCGGGGGATGATTGCTTGCAAAAAATAGCTGTAGCCATTTGTCGAGCTATTTCTCATGGGGAAGATTTAGTGGCTCGTTATGGGGGAGAAGAATTTGCGGTTATTTTACCTCGTACTAATAAGACTAATGCTTTAATGGTAGCGCAAGCAATTCGCCAAGAAATTGAAAGTTTGAAGATTCCCCATGATGCTTCTAAGATTAGTTCCTATGTTACTATGAGTTTGGGTGTGGCTAGTGTTTTTCCCCATCAGAAATCTTCTCCGACCTATCTCATCGATTTGGCAGATAGGTCTCTTTATCAAGCTAAACATCAGGGTCGCAATCGCTATTGTATTGCTTCTCAATGTGGGTTATAGTAGTTGATAGTGGACAGTTGATAGTGGACAGTTGATAGTGGACAGTTGATAGTTGATAGTTATAGAATAACCAGTTGGTTGCTGGAACTCAATACTAAACAAGTTCATAGGCCGATATCATAGATGTACCTCATGACCAAGAAACCCTATATAAATAATTGAAACTATGATTACTTCCATTCCTTTAGTTGAAATTGCTGGAAATACTCGTCAAGCAGCGGGTCAGTTAGCTGTGCTCTCCACAGCAGAACGGAACCTGGCTTTGGAAACTATTGCTTCTGCCTTGACCGATTCTGCAGAGGAAATAATTGCTGCTAATGAAGCGGACTTGCAAGCTGCAGAAGCTGAAGGTATTGCCAAGGCTTTATCTGCCAGGTTGAAGTTGGGGGCAAGTAAGTTAAAGGGGGCGATCGCCGGGGTCAGGGATGTGGCCAAGTTACCAGACCCCATGGGTACAGTTCAGATTCATCGTCAATTAGATGAGGGTTTGATTCTGAAGCGGGTCACATGTCCTTTAGGAGTGTTGGGGGTAATTTTTGAAGCTCGCCCGGAAGCTTTAATTCAAATTACTAGTTTGGCTCTTAAATCCGGCAATGGAGTAATTTTGAAGGGAGGGAAAGAAGCTACCCGTTCTTGTCAAACTTTGGTAAAAGTTATTCATGGGGCTTTGAGGGAGACGAAAGTTAATCCCCAGGTAGTGCAGTTGTTGACTACTAGGGCAGAAATACAAGCTTTATTGGCCTTGGATGAATATGTGGATTTGATTATTCCCCGGGGTTCTAATTCTTTCGTTCGTTACGTGCAGGATAATACTCGTATTCCTGTATTGGGTCATGCCGATGGTATTTGTCACCTTTACGTGGATAAGGAAGCGGATCTAGAGAAGGGAGTGGCTATTGCCGTGGATGCTAAAACCGATTATCCCGCTGCTTGTAATGCGATTGAGACCATGTTGGTTCACGAGGCCATCGCCCCTCTATTTTTGCCCCAGGTAACTGCTGCCTTGGAAGAGAAGCAGGTGAAGTTGTTAGGAGACGAGAAAGTTTGTGAGATATTACCTGTTGCTGCGGCAAGTGAAGAGGATTGGAGTACGGAATATTCCGATTTGATTTTGGCTATTAAAGTGGTGGGGAGTTTAGAGGAGGCGATCGCCCATATCAATAGTTACGGTTCCAAGCACACGGAGGCGATCGTCACTGAGGATAAGGCGGCGGCCCAAATGTTTTTAAATAGGGTGGATGCTGCTGGAGTTTACTGTAATTGTTCTACTCGCTTTGCTGATGGTTTTCGCTACGGTTTGGGAGCGGAAGTTGGCATTAGTACTCAGCAAATGCCTCCACGGGGTCCGGTGGGTTTGGAAGGATTAGTTACTTATAAGTATCAGCTGGTGGGGGACGGTCACGTGGCGGCTAGTTATAGTGGGGTGGATGGGAAAGCTTTTGTGCATCGGGATTTGTAACCCTAGATTTGGTCATAGATTGGAAACCCGTGGCACAGGCATCTTGCCTGTGTCACTAGAGTAATGAACGCTATAATTAGGCTAATACTCAATCAAATTTTGCTACTGGGTTACGAGAAATTCTTATGACTAACGGAAATAATCAAAGAGGAATCAACTGGGGGAATGTTCCACAATGGGTGACGATCTTTGTGAGCATTTTTGGTATAGGGGTTAGTGGTGGTTGGATCTTATCCGACAAACAAAATCAGGAGGAAATTCAAGAATTAACGGAATCTGTTGCTCCCTTAGAGCAACAGAAACAAAACTTGGAGCAAGAGAAACAAAACTTAGAGCAAGAAAAACAAAACTTGGAGCAAGAGAAACAAAACTTGGAGCAAGAGAAACAAAAGCTTGATCTTGAAATCCAAGATCTCAAGTCTGAAATTGCACAAGCCAATACTGAGAAGGAAAAACTCAAAGATGAACTGGAAAAAGCTAAACAGGAATTAGCTAAACCTATTGATATATCTAACCGTCAAAGATCCTATGAGTTTATTTTGAATAAAGAATTAAAACCTAGATACGCTGATACTGCTAATAAAGTTGAAATGACATTAGACAAGCTTCTAATTGAGAAAGGTGTGGGCATGACATTGGTGTTTACTACTTGGAACAAGCATCAACAAGACTCTGTGAAGAGCCAACCTCATGGTAATTCAACACTTACGGATGATCTAGGCAATGAATATAGATTGGCAGATCAAGTTGGGTGTGGTCAAAAACAGTTGATAAAAACTGGGTAAAACTCAGATCTTGCACCATCGGAGAAAAAAAACAAAAAACCTGATTTTGAGAAGCGGAAACCCTATTAAATTAGTTGCCATTTGGCTCAAAATTGGGTTTGATTCATCAGGTGCAAGTCTGAAAAAATTTGACGAAAGCCTAGTTTTTAAGTAGCTTTTAAGGGGATAAGGATAAGCTAAAATAACGCTGGTATTTTTGATTGAAGGGTAAATTGTTGCCAAAAATCAGACCACCAATTATTGGCTTGTAGAATGAGCAACCCTAACATGGGATTAATATTATCAGGATGCCAAGTAGCTCCGGCAATCTTTAACCTTTTTTTCCGAATATAGCGATGTGCGCTTTCAATTTCTCCAGAACCGATGGGTAAACCTAATTCGATAAATCTATCGTAATTAACGCAATCGGAAAACCGTTGAAGATAATTGCACAAACGGGATAAACGAGCTGAACCAAATTCTGTGAGTGTAGTCGAACCTGGTTCCAAATATTTCTTGAGATTTAGCAATAACTGTTGTACTTTTCCCCCATCAATTAGCTTAAGTTGTGCTCGTACCAAATTGTGCTTTTTGCTCACCGTGAGACCTAAGGCTTCAGCTGTTTCATAAAGATGTTGTTTAAGATGGCACCGGTCTAAGATAAATTGCAAGTTTTTAAATTGAGATTTCAGTTGGTCGTATAGCCCATTCCCACCATCCGCCACTGCATAGATATTAGAACGTAGCGACATCCCTCTATCTATTGCTGCACTTACTAATAGATTTACTACAACAGGATACTTAGCCATTAAAGCCACAAAAGTGCGGTTTTCTTTGTTAGAAAGTGGACGGGCTAAGCCAACTCTGACTTCACGCCACTCTATTGTTCGCTTTTTTTTCGGAAGTTGTCGTTTTTTTGTTAACTCTTGAGTTTGAGCTGATTGGAAGATACCCGTGCGAAGATGACAACCATCAAGTTCCGACGTTGCATCCTGGCCTTACATCAAGGGGTTTGTTATACTCCGAAGAAGGAACTTTCTAGCCGGGTGCAAACATATTCTTGTGCCAGGGGAGCCATTTTGACTACTGAGCGTCTAATTCGATAGCGATCTATATTCCATCCGTAGTGTTGTTCAAATTGCTTCGCTGCTTGTTGATAAGATTGACGGATTCGGGGATCTACCAAAACTTTTTCTAATGCTAGAGAACGCCCGACTGACGTAATATTTAATTGGTTTTTGATTGGACGAGTTCCTTGTTTTGAGTCCCGGTTCCATAGATAAGGGGATTCTACTTCTATTAAACCAAACAGCACAAAATATTTGACGAGTGAGCGACGGTGAACCTTATATCCTTTTTCCAACTCTGAAGTTGTTACACGGGAACTTAAATGGCTCAAAATCATCGACATTAGTTGCAGGCCAATCAAGCGTAATAGTTTGAAAATTTCCCCATCTAGGTATTGTACCTTATCCGCTAGATTTGATTCAAAGAGAGCAAATTGCATTAAACAACAATGAGCAAACTTTTGTGATAACATCTGTGTAGTCTTCATTCATGGTAGTGAGCGATATAATTTTATCTGTATCATCAACACTACCATATTTTCTATCTCAATACAAGTTGAGAGCTTACAACAATATATAGCGCGAAGCCCTCGCTTGATTACAGATCTACTCATGCAACTACTTTTGACCACACCCGATCAAGTTGGCCCGAACAGAATTAATGGTGGAACTAAAGCTGAACACAAATTAATCTTCCCACTTCCAAAAGCTAATGCAAATAGGTTAACTGCTAAGATTAGATCAAATAGTGTTAGTGACATTTTTTATTATCTTCCTCCATTTTCAATCAATTTATCGAAGGAAGTACAGTCAAAACTTAGAGAGTAATTAAAATTGTTTATTCTTCTCTCTCCTCTGTATGAGATTTATTCTAGATAAAATTACCCCTGATTCTCAATTCATCTCCAATCTATCCCTAAGTTCTTGCCTTGTCAAACCCTATTCTGCCGTTGTTTATTAAGAAATATTGAACCGCTCCTGTAGCAGATGAACGCAGATGAGTAAGGATAGATTTAGAAGATAATGAGCAATTGTAGGTTGGGTTGAGCGATAGCGAAACCCAACACACCAGTTATAAGCAATATTTTATATGACCGTATTAACTCAAAAATCTCTAAAACTAACTTTAGCAAAGTTTTTGCAATTACCAGAAACCAAACCTGCTGGAGAATATATTGAGGTCAAAATCTACCCCAAGCCTATGCCTCAAGGGAAACACAGTACTCTCCAAATTCGCTTAACCACAGCAATTAATAGAGTAGCAGAACCGCAACAGTTAGCTTATGCTTTTCCCCAGTTGCGCTGTACTTTTGGCGGTAGATCCATCGTCCCGGACATAGCTGTTTTTGCTTGGTCCAGAATCCCTCTCAACCCAGAAGGAGAAATAGAAAATCGCTTTACAATTTCTCCAGACTGGACCATTGAAATTCTCTCACCCGACCAAAGTGAAGCCAGAGTTATTGCTAATATTCTTTTTTGTCTAGATCGGGGTACTAGTTTAGGTTGGTTAATTGACCCCCAAGCAAAATTAGTCATTACCTTTCAACCCCAACAACAGCCAGAAGTGAAACAGGGAAGGGATATTTTACCTGTATTGCCAACTATCGCCAATTGGCAATTATCGGTAAATGAATTGTTCCAATGGCTAAGTTTCAACCTCCCCAACTAATCATTCCCTGTTCCCAACAGCTTGTCGAGACTTAAACAAATTTAATCCTCTCAAATACAAATCTTTCGTTAATAACAGGATTTCCACATTGCGATCGCTTTCAAGAGATTCTAAAAGCGATTGTAGGTTGGGTTAAGCGATAGCGAAACCCAACAGCACCAAGTTGTGTTGGGTGGTCCCTGCACTTCGACTGCCGCGGCCCCTGAGCGCTCGCCCCGAGACTCGTCGAAGGGTAGCCGAAGGGCAGTGACCGCGTAGTCGAAGGGTTTCGTTGCGGAAACCCAACCTACGAAAAATAAACTATTTCTTGGAACATGTTATTTTAAACCGCAGATGAACGCAGATAAACACAGATAAATGTATCATCTCTACTCTAGATCTAAAATTAAACTTTGTCAACTCTTGTTATTTGGTTGTTTATAAAAAAAATATTTGATTCTTGATTGTATATTTTAGCTATTAAACCAGGTTTTTGGTATTATTTTAGCAATTGTAGGTTGGGTTGAGCGATAGCGAAACCCAACAGCACCAAGTTGTGTTGGGTGGTCCCTGCACTTCGACTGCCGCGGCCCCTGAGCGCTCGCCCCGAGACTCGTCGAAGGGTAGCCGAAGGGCAGTGACCGCGTAGTCGAAGGGTTTCGTTGCGGAAACCCAACCTACGAGAAATAAACTGTATAGATTGAGGTTATCCCGTGGGTTGAGAAACCGGGTTTCTTGCCAAAATTTTAGCATTAATCCTTAAAATAATAGGAGAAACCCGGTTTCTTGGCTGTATAACTATCCACTATCAAAACTATCCACTACCCACTACCTTTGAGCATTAAAAATCTGTTGCGCAGTTAACTGGAGTTGGGGAAATGTAGGAGAGGATATCGCCTCCTTTTCTCTAAATTGTTCTACTTGATATTCCCCAGCCACAAGGTGATAGACGGAGAGAGTAGGTTGTTTGGGATTACCGATAAAGCGGATTCCACCTATGGCTAAATAATCTACAATCCAATATTCTCCAATGCCCATGGCTTCATAGTCAATGAGTTTATAACCATAATCGTCGCGCCAATTAGTACTAACCACTTCGATAATTAAAGGAATGGATTCTGGATGAATCAGAGTAGATTTTTTCGGCCATAAAGGCTCCGATGCTAAATTGGGACGATTTATGAGTAGTAAGTCTGGATTGTAGCCAGTTTCTTTGTCTTTTGGTTTGACTAATGCTTTTTGAGGAATGCGATAAGGTAGATTCATTTTCTTATATTCCAGGGTCAATTCTTCGGCGAGAAATCCTGCAATATCTTCATGCTTTCCTGTGGGTTGCCTTTCTACTATCGCTCCATCATGTAATTCGTAGCGCCTATTTTCTGGCAGCCATTCAATAAATTCATCAAAAGTTATTTGTTTTGTTGCTAATTGAACCATTATACTAGTGGATAGTTGATAGTGGATAGTTGATAGTGGATAGTTATACAGCAACTTTGACCGACCAATCTGGTTCGCCTTATTTTTAACCGCAGATGAACGCAGATAAACACAGATGAACGAATTATCTCTAGTTTAGAGCTAAAAGCAATATACTAGCAAAAACTTTCCCAACGGATTTAAAAAATTTCGATCCTGAGAATTTATACCTAAAACCAAAATTAGAACATTGGGAAATATGGCCATCGCCCTATCTTGCTTGGGTTTGGCCAGTGAAAGCCAGGGGATTAAAGCAAAGATGTTTACTTTCTTGAGGAAACCCTTAAAATAATATGAAGAAATATGGAAAAGATTTAAATCTCCGTGACGACTTAAATTGATGAAAAATGCTAAAACTAGCTACCAGCAAAGGATTTCAAAGTTTCCGCTCGAACATTGAGTGACCGACAAGTCAAAAACTGAAAACACCGTCTCACTGGTCACTGGTCACTGGTCACTGGTCACTGAGAAGCTATTAACTTCTCAATTCAAATCAATTCAAAATCGGCGACAATTTAAACAAGGTAAAATTAACTAAATTCGACAGTTGGCCTAGTGGTTTCTTTAACTATTGCACCAGAAAAAACCCAATCCCCTATGGCTGGGGAAAAAGCCGAATCCACCGTTAACCTAGCTCCCCCTTCCGCTTCCCTTCTTCGCACGGGAGGATTCGCTCTGATTGACAGCCTGGTACGTCACGGAGTCAAGCATATTTTTGGCTATCCCGGCGGCGCAATTCTTCCTATCTATGATGAAATCTATGGAGCTGAAGCTAGAGGAGAAATTAAACATATTCTCGTGCGCCACGAACAAGGAGCAGTTCACGCAGCAGATGGCTATGCCAGGGCCACGGGCAAGGTGGGGGTGTGCTTCGCTACTTCCGGTCCGGGAGCCACCAACCTGGTAACCGGTATCGCTACAGCTCACATGGATTCTATTCCTCTGGTGGTGGTAACGGGTCAGGTGCCACTACCGGCCATCGGCACTGATGCTTTCCAGGAAACGGATATTTTCGGCATTACTCTACCCATTGTCAAGCATTCCTACGTGGTCAGGGATGGCCATGACATGGCCCGAATTGTAGCAGAAGCCTTCCATATTGCCAGTACTGGTCGTCCGGGACCAGTTTTAATTGACGTGCCCAAGGATGTGGGTCAGAAGCAAATAGACTACCTGCCAGTGGAACCCGCTGCAGTTAAATTAAAGGGCTATAAACCTACAGTTAAAGGCAATATTCGTAAAATTGATGCAGCCTTGAACCTGATGGACGCAGCAAAACGCCCCTTACTCTACGTTGGTGGAGGGGCTATTTCTGCTAACGCCCACGGTCAAGTTAAAGAACTGGCAGAGCTGTTTCAAATCCCCGTTACTACCACTTTGATGGGATTGGGAGCCTTTGACGAACACCATCCTTTGTCCGTGTCCATGTTGGGAATGCATGGTACTGCCTACGCTAATTTTGCTGTGAGCGAGTGCGATTTGCTCATTGCGGTGGGAGCCAGATTTGACGACCGGGTGACCGGGAAGTTGGATGAATTTGCCTCCAAGGCCCAGGTAATTCACATGGACATCGACCCAGCAGAAGTAGGGAAAAATCGCACTCCTACTGTACCCATTGTAGGGGACGTGGGCCAGGTATTGGAACAGATGCTGAAAAGAGCGCGAGAATTGGATTTTCCTGCTAATTCCCAGCAGACCCAAAACTGGCTCAAGCGAATTAATCGCTGGCGAGAAGATTATCCTTTAGTTGTGCCGGAGCCGCAAGGTATCTTATCTCCCCAAGAAGTAATCGTGGAAATTGGTCGTCAAGCCCCCAATGCTTATTACACTACTGATGTGGGACAGCATCAAATGTGGGCGGCTCAGTTCCTGAAAAACGGACCCCGTCGCTGGATGTCCAGTTCCGGCTTGGGAACCATGGGCTACGGTCTTCCCGCCGCCATGGGAGCTAAAGTGGCTTTACCCCAGGAAGAGGTTATTTGTATCAGCGGGGACGGCAGTTTCCAGATGAATTTGCAGGAATTGGGAACTTTGGCTCAATATGGCATCAATGTGAAGACGGTGATTATTAATAATGGCTGGCAGGGAATGGTGCGGCAATGGCAGCAGGCTTTCTATGGGGAGCGGTACGTGGCTTCTAACTTGGAAGTGGGGATGCCGGATTTCGAGCTGCTGGCCCAAGCCTACGGTATTAAAGGCATGGTTATTAGCGATCGCCCCCAGTTAGCGGATGCCATCAGCACCATGCTGGCTCATGAAGGTCCGGTGTTAGTGGATGTGCGGGTGAAGAAGGACGAAAACTGCTATCCCATGGTGGCTCCTGGTAAGAGCAACGCTCAAATGTTGGGATTGCCGGAAAAGGTGCAGCAGGTAGGGGAGTTAATCTCTTGCAGTAACTGCGGTACTGAGAATAGCGGGAGTAATAAATTTTGTTTTGAGTGCGGCACGAAGTTGTAGTTGGTTCCCTCTCCCTCCCAGCCTCCCGAGTCCAAAGGGCTCCGGAGGAGTAAGAATGATAGCCTCCCAAAGGGCTCCGGAGGAGCCAGATTTTATTAGCTATAGCCCCTCTCAGTGGGAGAGGGGTTGGGGAGAGGGTTCCCATCGAGATTATTTTTATTTGAGAAGAAAATGGATAAGCCGAAGTTTATCTTGATGGGAAAGTTGGCTGACGGTAGATAAAAGTTCGCGATCGCGCATGTGGTAGAATAGAAAAGAAAGAGTGTTCTTCTATTTTAGCTGGATATAATGAAGTATAAAAGCTATGAAGCGATAGTTTCTTTTGATGATGAAGCTGGTATTTTTCACGGTGAAGTAATTAATGTTCGAGATGTAATTACTTTTCAAGGTCAAAGTGTTGATGAGTTGAGGACTGCTTTCCGAGAATCTGTAGAAGACTATTTTGCCGTTAATTACTCTTGTAACTCCAATTGTTGGATTTGGATTAGGGTGGCTTGTTGCCCTCGGATTCTAGTGTAGTAACCCACCGATTTTTATAGTATTTTGGGGCTTGATTGAAAAAACAAATTGATTTGCTAAACAGTTTATTCCATCGTAGGTTGGGTTGAGGTAACGAAACCCTTCGGCTACGCTCAGGGCAACGCCCAACAAGCCACAAAGTTGGTGTTGGGTTTCGCTATCGCTTAACCCAACCTACAATTGCTAATATTGAATATCCGTTTTTTTACCATCAGATTTCAGCCAAGAAACCCGGTTTCTACCATTAGTTTTGGATTGATACCCAGAGTTATCGAAGAAACCCGGTTTCTAACCCCAGGTTTTTCTCTATCGATATAGTAAATAGCGATCGCCAAACAATATAGATGGATCTACCGGACAAAACGCAAATAAGTATAATAATGTAGCATTACTGTGGTATTCTAGTGTAACTAGATGGAATAATAGGGAAAAATGCGGACACAAGAAGCGATTGTGAAGTATCTAAAAAATTTTTCTGGGTCTATGTTAGCCATGGTCCTGCAATTTTGTGCTTTTGCTGGATTTTTATCTGGAATAGTAGAACTAGATCTAAACTTTGTTTTGGCTCAGGTTTTCCTTAAGGGTGTTTCTGTCCTTGGGGTTTGTTGTTTTTTTGGCGCTCTATTGTGTATCAGAAAAAAAAAGACTTTATTAGCGGGTGTAGTGGGGGCTGTAGCAGGGGCTATAGCAGGGGCTGTAGTATGGGCTATGAACTTAACGGTCTTTGCTGCGAATTACGCCCTGTTCGAGGCCCTCAGAATAGATTGGGAATGGAATATTGGGCTATTAATATTTTTTGTGGTATGGGCTGGAGAATTAGTACTCGCATGGAGAATGAAGTGGATTCCTGGTTTGGTAATATCATGTACTGTGGCCTTCTCTGTGGGCTTCTTTGTGCCCTTAGGGGCTAATACGGAAACTTTTGCCTCCGAGACTGTGGTCAGCACTGTGGTCCGCACTGCGATCTCGACCATGTTCGGGATCTGTTTTCTTTTTATGTTCATAGCTGAGAAGCTCGCCCTATCCTCAAAAAATCGATTTTATTCTATGTTAATTGCTCTTGTAACTCCAATTGTAGGATTTGGATTGGGGTGGCTTGTTGCCCTCCCATTCTAGTGTAGTAACCCACCGATTTTTTGAGTATTTTGGGGCTTGATTGAGAAAAAGGTGGGAAAATAATCTGGGTAATCCACCTTCATAAGGAAATCAAGAACTGCTTAACAGATTGCACGCAAAAGTTGGCCGAGGGTATATACTATAAAGTGTCTATAGAGGTATGATGATTAGGAAGATCCAGATGAGTCTATGTTTTAATCCTGACTGTCTCCAGGAGAATCCTGAGAATAGCACCATTTGCTATAAATGCCAGTCAAAGCTTTTATTAAAAGAACGTTACCGTGGGGTGAAAATTATCGGTGAAGGAGGTTGTGGTGGAACCTTTCTGGCTGTGGATGAAGACAAACCCGATCGACCTTACTGTGTCATCAAGCAGTTCCTTCCGAATCTTAAAGAAACCAACAGTCTTGAGGAAGCAGGAGAACTATTTCAACAAGAAGCTGTACGATTGGAGAGTTTGGGTTCTCACCATCGAATTCCTGAGTTGTTTGCTTATTTTATTGAAGATAAACGACAGTATTTGGTGCAGGAGTTTATTGAAGGCAAAAACCTGGTTCAAGAATTAGCAGATAATGGTGTTTTTAACGAACAACAAATTTTTCATATCTTAGTTGATATTTTAAATATAATCCAATTCATTCATGAAAATCAAGTAATTCATGGAGATATCAAGCCAGATAATATTATCCAAGAAGATGGGAACCTAGTATTGGTAGACTTTGGCATTGCTAAATTGGTGACTCCAGAAAATTGCTCGGTTACTGGAACTGCTATGGGAAATCAAGGATATATAGCCCCAGAACAAGCTAGAGGAAAGGCGCAGGAAGCTAGCGATTTGTATAGTTTAGGGGTGACTTGTGTTTACTTGTTGACAAAAACTTCTCCTTTGGAATTGTTCGATTTGGAAGAACAAGAGTGGGTTTGGCGCAAGTTTTTGCAAGGCAATACTGTCAGCTCTCAGTTGGGTGAAATTTTAGATAAGTTAATCGAACCGAGTATTAAAAACCGTTTTAAATCTGCTGAGGAAGTATTGGCAAGTTTAAACTCCATATCACCACAGTTTAGTTCAACTGGAGAAAATAAATCTGGAAAATTGGCTCCAAATCCAACTCCACAAAAGGAGTTAACTGCCACAGAATCCATTACTAAAGCCGACGATAAAGTTAAAAAAGGTGATTACTCAGGAGCAATCGCCGATTACAGCGAAGTAATTAAACTCAATCCTGAGGATGCTAGCGCCTACTACAACAGGGCTATTGCTCGCTCTCACTTAAAAGATTACTTAGGAGAGATCGCCGATTACACGGAAGTAATTAAACTCAATCCTGAGGATGCTAGCGCCTACTACAACAGGGCTATTGCTCGCTCTCACTTAAAAGACTACTCAGGAGAGATCGCTGATTACACCAAAGCCATTAAACTAAATCCTGATTATACTAGCGCCCACTACAGCCAGAACTTAAAAGACGATCGGGGAACGATGGCTGATTACACGGAAGTAATCAAACTCAATCCTGAGGATGCTATTGCTTACAACGATAGGGGTATTGCTCGCTTTAACTTAGAAGACTACTCGGGGGCGATCGCCGATTACACAGAAGCAATTAAACTCAATCCTGATGATGCTATTGTTTACTACAACAGGGGTGATGCTCGCTTTAACTTAGAAGACTACTCGGGGGCGATCGCCGATTACACGGAAGCAATTAAACTCAATCCTGACTATGCTAATACCTACTACAACAGAGGTAATGCTCGCTTCAACTTACAAGACTACTCTGGTGCGATCGCCGATTACAGCGAAGTAATTAAACTCAATCCTGATGATGCTGACACCTACTACATCAGGGGTATTGCTCACTTTAACTTACAAGACTACTCAGGAGCAATCGCCGATTACAGCGAAGTAATTAAACTCAATCCTGATGATGCTGACACCTACTACATCAGGGGTATTGCTCGCTTTAACTTACAAGACTACTCAGGAGCAATCGCCGATTACAGCGAAGTAATTAAACTAAATCCTGACCATGCTAACGCTTACAACGATAGGGGTGATGCTCGCTTTAACTTACAAGACTACTCTGGTGCGATCGCCGATTACACGGAAGTAATTAAATTTAATCCTTCAGATGCTAACGCTTACTACAAGAGGGGTCTTGCTCTTTGTTACTTACAAGACTACTCTGGTGCGATCGTTGATTACACGGAAGCCATTAAACTTAATCCTTCAGATGCTAGCGCCTACTACAACATGGGTCTTGCTCGCTATTGCTTAGAGGACTACTCAGGAGCGATCGCCGATTACAGCGAAGTAATTAAACTCAATCCTGACTATGCTAACGCTTACAACGATAGGGGTGATGCTCACTTTAACTTACAAGACTACTCAGGAGCGATCGCCGATTACACGGAAGTAATTAAACTCAATCCTTCAGATGCTAACGCTTACTACAACAGGGGTATTGCTCGCTGTTACTTAAAAGACTACTCAGGAGCGATCGCCGATTACACTATCGCCATTAAACTAAATCCTGACTATGCTAACGCTTACTACAACAGGGGTTTGGTTCGCGATGAGTTAAAAGACTACTCAGGAGCAATCGCCGATTACACGGAAGTAATTAAACTAAATCCTGAGGATGCTAGCGCTTACTACAAGAGGGGTCTTGCTCTTTGTTACTTACAAGACTACTCAGGAGCGATCGCCGATTACACTATCGCCATTAAACTAAATCCTTCAGATGCTAGCGCCTACTACAACATGGGTATTGCTCGCTATTACTTACAAGACTACTCAGGAGCAATCGCCGATTACACGGAAGTAATTAAACTAAATCCTGACTATGCTAACACTTACAACAACAGGGGTTTTGCTCGCTTTAACTTACAAGACTACTCTGGTGCGATCGCCGATTACACTATCGCCATTAAACTTGACCCTGGCTATGTTTATTCCTATAACAACAGGGGTCTTGCTCGCTCTTACTTAAACGACTACTCAGGGGCGATGGCCGATTATAACCAAGCTATTAAACTAAATCCTGACTATGCTAACGCTTACAACAACAGGGGTGATGCTCGCTTTAACTTAAAAGACTACTCTGGTGCGATCGCCGATTACAGCGAAGTAATTAAACTAAATCCTGACTATGCTAACGCTTACAACAAAAGGGGTGATGCTCGCTATTACTCAAACGACTACTCAGGAGCAATCGCCGATTACGATCGGGCCATTAAACTAAATCCTGACGATGCTAACGCTTATGACAAGAGGGGTTGGTCTCGCCAGAACTTAAAAGACTATCACGAAGCAATTGCGGATCACACAATCGCCATTAAACTCAATCCTGAGGATGCTAACCCTTACAACAACAGGGGTCTTGCTCGCTATTACTTAAACGACTACTCAGGGGCGATGGCCGATTACACTATCGCCATTAAACTTGACCCTGGCTATGCTTATCCCTATAACAACAGGGGTCTTGCTCGCTGTTACTTAAACGACTACTCTGGAGCAATGGCCGATTACACTATCGCCATTAAACTAAATCCTGACTATGCTAACGCTTACAACAACAGGGGTCTTGCTCGCTTTAACTTAAAAGACTACTCAGGAGCAATCGCCGATTACACTATCGCCATTAAACTTGACCCTAGCTCTGCTTATCCCTATAACAACAGGGGTTTTGCTCGCTGTTACTTAAACGACTACTCTGGAGCAATGGCCGATTACAACCAAGCTATTAAATTAAATCCTGAGGATGCTATGGTTTACAACAACAGGGGTGTTGCTCGCTCTTACTTAGACGACTACGAAGGTGCGATGGCCGATTTCACCCAAGCTATTAAACTCAATCCTGACTATGCTGACGCTTATGACAACAGGGGTGTTGCTCGCGAGAACTTAAAAGATTATCTGGGAGCGATCGCCGATTATATTATTTCCACTTACATTGGAATAGTTAATTGAATTTCGGCCCCAAGTCCTAATCTCTAGTAGAATCGGACAAAACCAGGGTTTGCTGAGAAAATCTATTAGTTATAAGCAATGTAATCTACTAGGACATCACAGCTAATTTGTTATCGCAATAGTTTAATCTTAATCCTGGCTGGTGCGTTACGAAACCACTCTACGGGGGAAAGTGGGCTCAAACTAACTTGTGCTAGAGTAAATGTACAGAATTCCTGGACATTTATCAAAATCAAATGTTTTCCATACAAACCAGCTACACCCAGGCGCGGGAAAATTTAGCTACTCTGCTTGACCAAATTGAAAATGAAAACACCATTGCAGTGATTAAACGTCGCGGTCATAAGGATATCGCCATGTTGGCGGCTGATGAACTATCCAGTCTGTTAGAAACTGTCTATCTATTGCGTTCCCCCGCTAATGCCCGTCGTTTACTAGATGCCCTCAAAGAGTCAAAAAAATGGGATGGAGAATCACCGCCTCCCCCTCACAGCATTGATGAGCTATGTGAGGAGCTAGGCATTGAAAGATAGGAAGAAGAAGAAACAATCTGACCTACCAGTTACACCGGATTCTTCTCCGGCTTCTCGGTTTCAAGTCTTCTCAGACCGTTTCCGAGAAGACCTGGGTTGGTGGTACAGAACTGATAAGCAAAAAGCTTACAAAATTTTGGATTTGGTAGAGGAGGTCATGAAAGATCCATTTTCCGGAATGGGTAAGCCAGAGCTACTCAAGTTCTTAGACTCTGATACTTGGTCTCGCCGAATCGATCTAGAACATCGACTAGTTTACCGGGTAAGAGCGGAGCGGATTGATTTCCTAAAGGCTCGTTATCATTACTAACTCCTTCATCTTCCCTTCCGTTCCCTCCAATCTCTTGCTTATAACATTATTGTGTCTGTAGCAAACATTTTCATATTTCATATAATATCCAATTGAAAAAGAATCGCGATGGAGTATTTCTTGTAAAGAAAATGTCTCTTATCCCTCTGCCTCGCCAAAAACAAATCATCCAACGAGTGCAACAAGACCGCGCCCGACGCAGAGAATTTTTGCAGCAAATGAGCCATCGCCAACAACAGGGATGGCAAATAGCCCGACAAGCCGCCCAACAACTCAAAACCCAATTTGGCGTACATCGGGTGGTGTTGTTCGGTTCCTTACTCGCCCCAGAACAAATGACTTGGCACTCGGATATAGACCTCGCCGTGTGGGGACTGCCCAAAAACCAACTATACCGCGCCGGAGCCACCATTGAAAGAGGTCATGACTTCTCTATCGATATAGTAGAAGCAGAATCTGCTAAACCCCATATTCGGGATGGGATTTCGGGAGGAGTGGAACTATGAATCCAGAACTCCAACAGCGTATCCAACAAGAACTTCAAGAAATGGTTCAAATCATCAACCAAACCGAGCAGTTTTTGAGCCAACTGGACAAACCTCTGGAATCCACTCTGAAAAATGCTCTGATTAGCGCGATCGCCTTAAACTTGCATAGTTTCTATACTGGAGCGGAACGCATTTTTGAAGCGATAGCCAAACAAATAGATGGATCTGTTCCCACGGGACAAAACTGGCATCGCCAACTGCTAGAACAAATGAGTGTGGAGATTCCAGAACTTCGACCTGCCCTCATTTCCGATGATACTCGCGCCATCTTCGACGAACTGCGACGCTTTCGTCATGTCGTTAGAAGTGTTTATGCTTATCAACTGGATGGCGATCGCGTATTAGATATTGCCCAACGAGGATTCGATCGCTTTTCCATATTTACCAGCGAAATTCAACATTTCCTAACTCTCTAATATATATATAGGGTTTCTTGGACTAATGAAGTACATCTTACTCAGATCTTGCACCTCATGAGATAAAATTCAAAACCCCGTTCATATAACCAAGGAATAAGTAACTCTAGTTGCTTCAAAAGGGATAAGAGTAAAATATGAGGAAAAAGTAAAACTAAGGCATTTTGTGCATTGAAAGACCAATCTAAATCATGATGATATCCATTCTGTAAATAAACCCAATGTGCCAATAAATAAGAAATCAAAGAAAAAACTAACCAACGATAGACACCCAATAAAGTTTTTTGTCCAAAACGATGAAGGCTAAATTGATGTTTGACCGTCTTAAAAAATCCTTCAATTTGCCATCTAAGTTTTCCCCATCTAGTAATAGTTTTTCCTTTCATGGGTTTTGTAGAAATGACAAAACGTTGAACTTTTTTTTCATTACGTTTCAACCAAACCCATGATAAATAGACCGGGAAATTCAAACCAGTTAAATAAACTTGTTGACCCTTAGCTTTAATTTCTGAAACTTTCCGACCATCAGTTAAAGTTCTCGTTTTAGAAATTCCCATAATGGCATGATGATTAAAGGACTTTCCTCGAATTTTTTCCAGTAGTTTAATTGTTCCAAAAGCTGTATCACCTAAGACATAAATCTGAAATTGCTGTGTTAAAATTGAAGGTAATGTGTTGAGCAATTTTGAAGCTAATTGAGAAGGTGAGTGACTTCCTTTTCCCCTGTATACCCGAAAACTCCAAGGAATTCGCCAATTTCCTAAAACCAAGTAAAGAACAACAATATGTAAACCTTTCTTATGGTTATAAACTCTTACTAAGTTGTTAAGATTAGCAAACTTACCAACTTTTTCGAGTGTTGTTAAATCAATCATAACCTGTAAAATAGGTTTTCGTCCTTTTTTTCTAGTAGAAAGAATTAGATTAATAATAAAGGAACGAACAGTACGAATCAAAGAACGAGTTGGCCAATTATATTCATTTAAAAAACGACTAATTGCACTTTCAGATTTTGTTTGACAATTATGAGGTACGTGGGATTTTCCTTCTAGCAATAAACCGAAAATAGATTCTAAGGTTTCTTGCTGATAAATCGTTGGCATTAATTGTTTGAGAGTAGAGATTAATTCTTCAACTTGGGGTAAAATATTATTCATCCAATAGTTCTCTTGCTAGACTAGAGAACAAATATAACAGATCCATCGCACTTGTACCTCCCCAGTTGAAGAATAAAATGGCGAAAAAAGAAAGTGAACGGGAAATAACCCTTAGAATAGAGCGTATTCAGAAAGCAATTGCTTAATTATCCCAGAAAAAGGCAGAAATTGAGAAAAATGGGGAAATTGCCCCCACTGGATGTTATGTCGCACGGTACCAAGCCCGAGGGCAAAAACATCGTTATTGGTATTATCAGCTTAAAGCTAGCGAAGCAATTTTTCCCAAAACTAATCAGGATAATGAATATTCACGCTATCAACACCTAGGAAAAGCTGGAAGTGAAGCTCATATCAATGCAGTTTTAGCAGTGGTCAGACGAGTACAAATTGATGAATTAACTAAAGCTATTGATGGACTAAAAGAAAGTTGGTTAGATTTGTATGGCGATGACAAAAAAGTGGGACATCGAGTGCAATAAATAGAAGGAACTTTGAGTTTTTTGTTATTATTTGATATATGTTCTCTTGCTTGGCAAGAGAACATGACGAAATCCCCGAATCACAATAACTTCATCCACTAATAATCATATCAACTTTTTTTGGTGCAAGATCTGAGTCTTATATACCGGCCTATGAACCTGTTTAGTATTGAGTGAAAGCAACCAACTGGTTATTGTATAACTATCAACTATCCACTATCAACTATCCACTAAAGATATTTCTATATCGATGGACTTTAATTCTAGGATATCCGTCTGACTTTCTAATATATCTAAAGACCAATTTTTATTGTTCCCTTTTCGATAGAGCATTATGGATTTTGTTTCCGGTTCAACTAAAACATATTCTTGTAGACTATCTAAAGACCGATAAAAACTAAATTTCCTCCCTAAATCGTAATCCCTGGTAGAATCCGACAAAACCTCAATAATCGTTACTGGATTGGTTACAGTTGTTTTGCTTTGGCTGTAATAAATCGGTTCCATCGCCATTACCATGACATCGGGATAGGTAAAAATATTAAATTTTGGTATATGTAAGCGCACATTTTCAATATACACTAAATTTTTTTTCCCTTTCAGAGCCAATCGCAAAGCCAAATAAATATTTCCAGTTACAAGATTGTGATTGGTAGTTCCTCCTGCCATTTCTACAATTTCTCCATTTATAAACTCATGGCGTATTTCCGCTTCTGCTTCTAATTCCAGATATTCTGCGTCAGAGTAGCTTTTCTTTACTAATTGTGTAACCATGATTAATACTTACAACTAATATTCCATATTCATTTTTTTATAGCCCCTCTCCCAGTGGGAGAGGGGTTGGGGAGAGGGTTCTTTCCAAATCATCATGATAAAACTCCCTCATAAACATCCGCTAAAGATATTTCTACATCGATGGACTGTAATTCTAGCGTATCCGTCTGAGTTTCTAAGATATCTAAAGACCAATTTTTATTGTTGCCTTGACCATAGAGCATTATGGATCTTGTTTCCGGTTCAACTAAAACATATTCTTGTAGAGTATCTAGAGACCGATAAAAACTAAATTTCCGTCCTAAATCGTAATCCCTAGTAGAATCCGACAAAACCTCAATAATAGCTACTGGATTAGTTACCGTTGTTTTACTCTCACCATGATAAATAGGTTCGACCGCCATTACCATGACATCTGGATAAGTAAAAATGTTAAAACTTGGTATCCATAGGCGAACATTTTCCGTATAAACTTTACCTCTTTTTTGACGTAAAGGAGGTTTTAGTAACAAGCACAAATTAGTTACTATTTCATTATGACTGGTAGTTCCTCCTGCCATTTCTACAATTTCTCCATTAATAAACTCATGACGTATTTCCGCCTTTGCTTCTAATTCCAGATACTCTGCAGTAGAGTAGCTTTTCTTTACTAATTGTGTAACCATGATTATAACCTTTCAATAATCTCAATACGCACTGGTATAGTCAAAGGTTTTTTTTACCTTATTACAATTATATCTAATTATAGCAATACGATCCCTTGCTGTTTAAAAAAAAATTTTGTAATAGAGTTTCCGGTTCAACCAAAACATATCCTTGTAGATTATCTATAGACCGATTTTACAAAAACCAAGTTTACAGCCAAGAAACCGGGTTTCTACCATGAGTTTTGGATTGATACCCAGAGTTATCAAAGAAACCTGGTTTCTAAACCCAGGCTTTCCCCTAAATCCATGAAAGTAGGTTGAGTTGAGGCAACGAAACCCAACAACCAGTAAGTTTAGGAGTATATGTAGAGCGTAAAAAAACCAAGTTTACAGCCAAGAAACCGGGTTTCTACCATGAGTTTTGGATTGATACCCAGAGTTATCAAAGAAACCCGGTTTCTAACCCCAGGCTTTCCCCTAAATCCATGAAAGTAGGTTGGGTTGAGGCAACGAAACCCAACAACCAGTAAGTTGATGTTGAGTTTCGCTCCATTTTACTCATGAGGTACATCTATGTATCCGGCCTATAAACCTGTTTAGTATTGAGTGAGAGCAACCAACCGGTTGCTCTAACTCAATAGTAAACATTTTCATAGGCATCATCTTTTATTATATATAACAATGTGGGATAGGCGAATTGCCTGTCCCACATTGTTAATTGTTATTAACAATCCCAGTTTATTGATTAACAGTAGTCAATTGAGAAGTCTGAAAACGATTTTTTTGTTAAGAAAGATGTTTATAAAGCATAGCCCGATGCATTAGGGGATTTAAGGGGATAGAACCTAATTACAAATAGTGGCGTTGCATCGTAGTATAGATTGAGGTTGTTCCGTGGATTGAGAAACCGGGTTTCTTTCCAAAGTTTTAGCATTAATCCTTAAAATAATAGGAGAAACCCGGTTTCTTGGCTGAAATCTAATCGACATTATATCGGGTGTGGTCAAAAGTAGTTGTTTGGGGCTGAATATCTATTTATCAATTGTGGGGTAGCCCCCCTTCGACGACCCTCTGGGCAAGTCTGGGCTGCCTAACAATCGCGGGTAAGCCGTAACTATTGAAAATATAAAATTCAACTGTTTGTGACCGCACCCCATTATCTCTGTAGCAAACATTTTGAGACTTCAAAGGATTGTGAAATGTAATAATTGTTATACATAGCAATGTGGGACAGGCAATTCGCCTATCCCACATTATTATTAAGTTATTAACAATCCCAGTTTATTGATTAACAGTAGTCAACCGAGAAGTCTGAAAACGATTCATCCACTGTTCTAAATAAGCCCGATTTGCTTCCTTCTCTGACCGGTCGGTAGTATCTAAAGGATGGGGTGCTAATCCTTTAACTGCAGCAGTAGTTACGCAAAACATGGACTTCTGAAAAGTCTCGCAAATTTGCACTCGCAAATCATCTTCTTTGCGATTGCTATTGCGATATACTTCTTCTAAATAATCTGGCAAGAAATGACGCATGTCCTGCATCAATAAAGTTGGTGGAATACCGGAACCGCCAATGGGTAAAGGGTCAGCATATAAAGCCCCATATTGAAATACTTCGCGATCGAAGGGAATTTGATAAGCTTGGGCATTATAGGAAATAGTCCCCGGAAAAGGCGTACCTCGGAAGAAAACTGCTTCTACATAAGGAACCCCAGTATCCATTAAAAATGTCAATCCTGCGGATTGGGGAACTATATCATGAACCTCGCCCCTAATGTTTACTTGATAGAAAATGGGTCGATTAGCATCAGCAACTAAACCATCTAAAATGTGCTGCACTACATCGGGAATGGATTTAATTTCTCCTGCATCGTAGCGGTCCGATAAGGAGATAAAAATATCGCTCATCACCCGCCAAAACTGACCCAAACCTTTATAATAAGCCATCTGTCGCACTTGTTCTGGCAAGAAGTCGGGAAACAGTTTGTGCAGCCCTAACATGACTAAATTGCCTTTCCATTTCGCTTTAATTGCCTTGTCTGCCGCTGCTATAAATTCAGGGGTATCTAAATAAGCATCTAAACCCCCACCCCCATGCCAAAACATGGCTTTCATACAGTATTCGGCGTATTCAAAATTAATGCGATCGTGCCACCAGTGGCGCTTTAGTTTATCCGAATTAATTTCCCCGTTGAAATATTTGAAAAAAGGAAAGAGAACTAAAAATTGGTTTTCCGCAATGTAAATTAAATTGTTGGAGTAAGCATCTAAAACTACACCGTAGCTTTTGAGAATGCCCACTACTTCCAGAACATGTTCTGGAGTATCTTTTAGCAGGGCTGTCCCTGTTTCTAAGCGTTTGATATATTCCTCTAAGGGATGTTGGGAAGTCTTTTTTGCCGTATTGACCATTGATAGTTGATAGTTGATAGTTGACAGTTGACAGTTAGACGAAATCTGAAAAAGAATGCTACAGATAGAATCATACTTCTAAGTTATTTGCAGATCTCTTAGAAGCTTTATTTTGGAAGTCCCCCTTATTAAGGCTTGCCCTGCACTTCTGCTACCCTTCGACGAGTCTCGGGGCAAGCGCTCAGGGACCGCGTAGCCGAAGGGGGGATTTAGGGGGATAGAAGCTATTTGTCGCAAACATTTTCGTATTTGATATTATACAGCAACCTGGCACACCGCAGAGCGGATCTCAAAGATATCGCTATATATTTGAAAAAATTAAATTATTTTAATTATAGTTTAAATCTCAAAAAAGTCAATGTTAGAATAAATGCGATCGCATTTATTCTAACCAACCAGGTCATATGATTACCCAAGAAGAACTGTTAACCCTGAAAATCCCTACCGAACTAGAGCTGACCGCAGATAAATTTTTTACTTTATGTCAAGCCAACCAAGACTATTCCATGGAACGGACAGCTAAAGGAGAAATAATTATCATGTCACCAACAGGTTCTGAAACAGGAAATCGGAACTTCGATTTAATTGTCCAGTTTGGCATTTGGGTCAGAAAAGATGGAACAGGGATAGGTTTCGATTCTTCTACCGGTTTTACCTTACCCAATGGTGCAATTAGATCTTCAGATTTAGCTTGGATGAAACTAGAAAAATGGAATTCTATCCAGGCTAAAGAAAAAGTAAAATTTGCTTCTTTATGTCCTGATTTTGTGGTGGAATTACTTTCTCCCAGTGATAGCCTAAAATTGACGCAAGATAAACTAGAAGAATACATGGAAAATGGAGTATCCTTAGGCTGGTTAATAGATCGCCCAAATCGCCATGTATACATCTACCGTCCTGGAGTTAAAGTAAAATGTTTGAAAAATCCTTCTTCTCTCAGTGGGGAACCGTTATTACCAGGTTTTATTTTAGATTTAACTACTATCTGGTAGTTTTTGCTGTTGTGATTTGACATTTGTATATGCTCAATACACTCTATTTTCAAAGTCCCCCCCTGTTTCCCCCCCACTGGGGGGGACCAAAGGGGGGGAGAGGGATAGTCCCCACTTGTATCAAACCTAAACGTATTTGACATTAGACCAAGTTACAAAACTTGTTGGTGGGCAATGCCCACCCTACTAATAGTTTAGAATATTTCAACCTTATTAATTGGTAATTGATTCATTGACAATTGATCGATATTCGGTTGAATCTCCGTTGCAATGTCCCAATCTCCAATTAAAAGATAAGCTGCTTCAGCTTCAGTCCATCGCACCATCCAATTGGGTTGAAGACCCAAGAAGAGAATCAATGCTGTTAAGACAAAAGCAGGCAGATGTTCCCACCAAAATACTTGAGGTAATTTAGCTAACTGCTCTGTCAAACGACCGAAAAAGACCTTGTTGACCATCAATAAGAAATAGACAGCTGTTAAACCAGTTCCCACCAAACATAAGAGTGTTTGAACTGGATAAATAGGGAAACTACCCCGAAAAACAAGAAATTCCGCTACAAAACCAACCATTCCTGGTATGCCACAACTGGCCATCACTCCGAGAATGACCAAACTACCAGTAACCGGCAATCCTCGTTCCGGGTTCAGCAGTCCTCGCAAGAAATTCACATCCCGAGAACCTGTTTTCTTATACACTACACCCACTACTAGAAAAAGGAGGGCGGAGATTAAACCGTGACCCACCATCTGAAAAATGGATGCAAGAATGCTCAGGCGGGTAGTAGCGGCAGTAGCTAAGAGAATATAGGCCATGTGAGCAATAGAAGAATAGGCTACTACTTTCTTCATGTCTTGTTGGGAAATGGCGCAGGAAGCTCCATATAAGGCACTCACCGCTGCTAAAGTAGCTAGCCAAGGAGCAAATTCAACCCAGGCATCTAGGAACAAGCCCACACCAAAGCGTATTAGACCGTAGGTTCCTAATTTCAACAGTACCCCTGCTAGCAGTACGGAAATAGGGGTGGAAGCTTCCACGTGAGCGTCTGGCAACCAGGTATGGAAAGGAAAGATGGGAATTTTAATGAACAAACCCACCAACAACACTGCCAGCAAAATCCCTTGCAAGGTTAAGGGCAAATCGTGACCCCGTAAAGAGCTGTAATCAAAAGTAGAAGCTCCACTTAACCAGCACAGTCCTAAAAACGATGCCAGCACCAATATGCCGGAAAGAGCTGTATAGAGCAAAAATTTCATTGCTGCATAGCCTCTCCTTGCCCCTCCCCAAATAGCAATTAAGAAATATAAGGGAATTATTTCTAGTTCGTAGAAGAGGAAAAACAGTAACAAATTTTGCGCCAGAAAAGCTCCTGCTGCCCCAGCAGAAAGCAGCAAGAGCATAGAATAGTAAAATTTAGGTCTGGAGATAGATTTGTCACTGGCCAGAATGGCGATCGCCGTCAGCAAACTATTCAAAAAGATTAAGGTGAGGGACAGTCCATCTAAACCGAGATTGTAGTTTAAGCCCAGAGATCCAATCCAAGGAATGAATTCAACGAACTGCATTTGGTGAAGCATGGGGTCAAATTTCACCCCTAGAACAACATTCCAAATTGCTACTCCCAAGGCAATAATTAAAGCTATAGTTCTATAACGAGCTGAAGTGGTGCTTCCTGGCAACAATGCAATGAAAATTGCCCCTAAGATTGGCACCCAAATAAAGACACTGAGCATGTTTTGTTGTTTGTTGTTTGTTGTTTGTTTTTTGTTTTTTGTTTTTTGTTGTTTATGAATTTTGGCTGTTATTTTCAATCATAGTCTTCATTCAATCATAGTTTGTTGTTTGTTATTAGCTTTCTATCTCCTCTCATTAAATCAATCCACAATCAACAATTATCAATAAACATAGGAATTTATTGATAATTGCTAATTGATAATTGCTAATTGATGAGAGAAGCCCAGTAATCAATAACTACCGACCACTGACCGGTCGCTACAAACCAAGTCAAAAGCAAACCCACTCCCAGCAAAATAGTCAGCACGTAAAACTGAGATTGACCGGAAACGTTATACTTCAAACCCTGACCGCTAAAAATGGTTGCCAGTCCCGCTAAATTAACTACCGCGTCCACTACATAACGGTCGAACCAAGAGGTCAACTTAGATGACGTAGCCACTGCCCAGACAATAGTATAGTTGTATATCTTATCTATATAAAAGTCATAGGCAAGTAAATCTTGGAAAAAGCGGAAGTAAACTTGAGTTGGTCTTGCCCAAGCTCGACGCAGTTCCATGGTGGCACCCACTATGAAACCGAGAAAGCCACTAGCGACAATTAAAGGCAATGCAAATTGAATCAAAAAACCGCTATTTTCTCTGACCAATCCTTCTGTTGTGAGCAATAATTGCCAATGTTGCAATATTAGGGGTACTAACAAAGTGACAATAATCAAAGACACAATGGGTACGGCCATGGCCCAGGGCACTTCTGGGGCTCTGCGGGTTTTCGGTTGCGGTTCTCCCAGAAAAACGAGGCGAAACACCCGAGTTAAGTTAACTGCAGTCAAAGCATTGACTAACATCAAAAGTAGTACCAACCAGGAAGGAATGTCCCAAAATCCAGATACCCAACGTCGGAAGGTCCAAAAAGTACCCAGAGGCAGCAAACCTATCAATCCTGCCGAACCCACCACGAAGGCAACAGTAGTGGCAGGCATTTTGGACCACAAACCTCCCATTTCCGTGATATTCTGATTGCTGGTATTCAGAATCATGCCACCAACACTGGTAAATAAAAGAGTCTTGGCAATGGCATGGGTTAAGAGCAATAACAGAGCAATATCCAATTGATCCAGCCCCACAGCAATGAAGACTAAGCCCATAAAAACACTGGTGGAATGGGACAGGGCTCTTTTAATATCGATTTGAGCTAAAGCCACCAAAGAAGCGCCGATGGCCGTCACTGTACCGATAATAATCAGAGCGTCACTGGATACTGGGGATAGGGTAAATACGGGATGGAGTTTAATCAATACGTAGGCTCCCACTGACACCACTACTGAGTTCCGCATCAAAGAAGCGGGATTGGGAGCTTCCATCGCTTCATCCAGCCAAAGGTTGAGGGGAAACTGAGCGCATTTACCTGTAGGACCAGCAATTAAGGATAAACCCAATAAAGCTGCGCTGAAAGCAGGTAAAGGGGATTCTTGCGCCCAACTTTCTAGCTCGTTGAAAGTAAATCCCGCTCCGTAACTGGAGAGGGTGACAATGCCCATTAACAGCAAGATATCTCCCACCCGCTTGGTTAAAAAGGCATCCCTCGCTGCAGTCACTACTAAGGGTTGTGCGTACCAGAACCCTACCAATAGATAAGTAGAAAAGGTGAGAATTTCTAACAACCCGTAACTCAAAACCAGAGAATCGCTAATGGCAATTCCCCCTAAAGCAGCCTCGAAAAAGCCCATTAGCCCGTAAAAACGTGCTAAGGACCAGTCTTTTTCCATGTAGCCCAGAGCATAGATTTGAGTCAACAAGCTAATACCAGTGACCAGTTCCAAAGCACCCAGGTTAACTTGAGAAATTTCGATCGCCAAGGGCAGATCCAGAAATGCCACCTTTAACCAGGGAAAGACTAGTTCATGTGGCGGTTGCTTCCAAGTGTGAGCAAAAGCTATGGACCCGTGGATGAAGCTCAAGAGGGTCATGAAGATATTAAAGTAAGCCGCTGGTCGCGGACCCGTTCGGCGCACTATTCCTGCAGACCAAGGAATGGTAAAAATAGCGCCTATTAAACCATAGAAAGGTACAAACCAACAGGTCTGGAAGAGAAAATCGCTCATCTATAAATGCCCATCTTTTTACAACATTAGATTTGTTAAGTCAAGATATTTTCGTTTCTTTGACCCTCGTGCCAATACCAGCATGGAAACTATTTTGCTAAATTGGTTTTATTTTCTTTTTCTTGGGCTCTTACCCCAGACTAAGCTTCTTCTTTGCATTTAATAGCAGTTTTCTGCCATAGATAATCTAATCAACCTCCTAATTTTTGCTTATGGTTAGTCTGGAATCAGAGTATTTTTACCTAGTTATCCTTTTGAGACAACTAGCCCTGCCATACTCACTGTTTTGCTACAGTGGCGATTTTTTTCTCATCTTCTGCGAAAGGCGATCGCCCCCTCTTGCCTTTTCGATCTAGGGTTTCCCGGACCGGTCTCACGCTTATAAGACTCAGTATGAAGAAATTATAAAACAAAACCAGCCCTGTAAAGAAGCAGGGTTTGATATATGGAAGAGACGGGATTCGCTACAACCATTAAGTTTTATTAACTGCTATATTTAAAATAATCATAATGGAATATCTTGTCAAATGTGACCCTGTCCCATATAGTGAATTGGTAGACTGATAAACTAGCCACTCCCGTCAATTTTATCGAGAAGATATTAAAGAAGTTAGCGAGTGCGATCGCTACTTGTTGGGGTAAAATGGCAAAGGTCTCGGAAGCGATCCCCGGAAAAAAAAATTTGCCTTCGGTGAAAGTTGGGGAAAGTGGGAAAAAATACTTGGATAGATCGATTTAAAATTAGTTTTGCTTGACGAGGGAGGAACAGAAAAAAATGCCAATTGCAGTAGGAATGATCGAAACTTTGGGCTTTCCCGCAGTAGTGGAAGCCGCAGATGCCATGGTTAAAGCAGCTCGCGTCACCTTGGTAGGTTATGAAAAAATCGGTAGCGGTCGCGTCACCGTTATCGTGCGGGGGGATGTTTCCGAAGTACAAGCTTCCGTAGCCGCAGGCATTGATAACGCCAACCGAGTCAACGGCGGAGAAGTCCTCTCTACTCACATTATTGCCCGTCCCCACGAAAACTTAGAATATGTCCTGCCTATTCGCTACACGGAAGAAGTAGAGCAGTTCCGAACTTATTAACCTAACCAAACTAAAACTCTTGCGAATGTTCGGTTCGATCCTTTTTCTGCCGACTTCTGCAAGCAGTCCAGTAATTAAATCCCCATCGCCATCAGCAAAATTTCGGAGGAAAAATTAGTGTCAATTGCAGTAGGAATGATCGAAACCCTGGGCTTCCCCGCAGTGGTCGAAGCTGCAGACGCAATGGTTAAAGCAGCTCGCGTCACCCTGGTAGGTTATGAAAAAATCGGCACGGGACGGGTGACGGTTATCGTCCGAGGCGACGTATCGGAAGTACAAGCCTCCGTTTCCGCAGGTATTGACAACGTCAGACGGGTAAATGGGGGTAAAGTTCTCTCCAACCACATTATTGCCCGTCCCCACGAAAACTTAGAATATGTCCTGCCCATTCGTTACACGGAAGCGGTAGAACAATTCCGGGAAAGCGTCAATCCCCAACCTCTGAGAAGAGTGTAAACAATGCAAGTGGCTAAAGTGCGCGGTACTGTCGTTAGTACTCACAAAACTCCCAATCTCACGGGAGTGAAGTTGCTGCTCTTGCAATTTATGGACCTAGAGGGTCAGCCCCTGGACAAATACGAAGTAGCGGGAGATGTGGTAGGGGCGGGCGTTAATGAGTGGGTCCTGGTAACTAGAGGGGGTGCAGCCCGAAAGGATTACGGCGCGGAAAAACGTCCTCTGGATGCCATGGTGGTGGGCATTATCGATACCATCACGGTGGACAATCGCTTGCTTTATAGCAAAAAAGACGATCGATAAATTAATCAATATTAGGAGGAATTGAGAGATGGTAGTCCGCACTACTGCGGCTCCGCCGACTCCTTGGTCGAAAAATTTAGCAGAACCGCAAATAGATGAAAGTGCCTACGTCCATTCATTCTCTAATTTAATTGGGGACGTGACTGTAGGTTCGGGAGTGCTAATTGCTCCAGGAACTTCCATTCGGGCTGATGAAGGTACTCCTTTTTATATTGGTGACGCTACTAATATTCAAGACGGGGTTGTAATTCACGGACTGGAACAAGGACGGGTGGCAGGAGATGACGGTCAAGATTATTCGGTCTGGATCGGCGAGGAAACCTGTATTACCCACATGGCCCTAATTCACGGTCCAGCTTACGTGGGAGATAACTGTTTTATCGGTTTTCGTTCCACGGTATTTAATGCCAAGGTGGGAAAAGGCTGCATTGTGATGATGCACGCTCTGATTCAAGATGTGGAAATTCCCCCAGGGAAATACATCCCTTCCGGAGCAATAATTACCAACCAGGAACAAGCCGATCGCCTGCCAGACGCGCAAGAAAGCGATCGCCATTTTGCCAGTCACGTAGTCCAAATTAACGAAGCTTTGCGAGCGGGTTATAAGTGTGCCAAAGATACCAAGTGCATCACTCCCATTCGCAATCAACTAAATAGTTTTGAGGAGAGTCCTAAGTTTCCTCTCAATGGTAGTAGCTATACAAATTCAGTAGATTCTATGAGCAGTTTACAGGCCGAAGTCCGAGAGCAGGTTCGCTCTCTCCTGTCTCAAGGGTACAAGATTGCTACGGAACATGCCGATAAGCGTCGCTTTAAAACCAGTTCTTGGTTAAGTGGTCCCACCATTACAGGTCAGCGAGAAGACCAAGTAATGTTGGAATTGCAACGAACTATAGCAGAATACCCTGGAGAATACGTTCGCTTGTTGGGAATTGATTCTAAAGCCAAGCGTCGGGTGTTGGAGACCATTATCCAAAGACCTGGAGAACAAGCACAAGTTGCCAGTTCCAATGGCTCTTCTTCTTACACTCCTTATAGCGGGACCAGCAACAGTAGCAATGGTTCGGTTAGTTTAAATGGAGCCATTCCTCAACAAGTGCGCAATTGTCTGGCTCAAGGATACAAAATTGGTATCGAACACGCCAACAAGCGTCGCTTCAAAACTAGCGCTTGGCTCAGTGGACCAGTACTTCAAGGAACCAATGAAGGTCAAGTAATTAGAGATCTAGAAGCAATTCTGGCAGAACATGCTGGAGAATACATCCGCTTGCTGGCGATCGACCCCAAGTCCAAGCGACGGGTGTCCGAACAAATAATTCAACGACCCGGTGAAAGCGCCAGTGTAGCAGGGGGAACCAGTTCCAGTTCCAATTATGGCAGTTCTTCCGGACCTAGTGGGGCAACTAGCAGCGGTGGTTTGACTCCAGAAATCGTGGAGCAAGTGCGCTCTCTCTTAGCTCAAGGCTACAAAGTTGGCAGCGAACACGCCAGCAAGCGTCGCTTCAAGACCAGTTCTTGGCAGAGCTGTACTCCCTTTAATAGCGATCGGGAAAGCGATATTTTAGCCGGACTGGAAGCGTGCTTACAGGAACATGCTGGAGAATACGTTCGCCTGTTGGGAATTGACCCTAAAGCCAAGCGTCGGGTTTTGGAAAAGATTATTCAAAGACCGGTGGATAAGGCAAATCAGGGTTCTAGCTCTGTAGCACCAACTGCAGCACCCAGTTATAGTTCTAATAATGGAACTTCCAGCAATTATAGCAGCATTGCCTCTAGCACTAGCTTGAGTCAGGAAGTCATGGAACAAGTTCGCAATCTGCTGGCTCAAGGCTTCAAAATCGGCACCGAACATGCTAATAAACGCCGCTTCAAAACCAGTTCTTGGCAAAGTTGTACTCCCTTTGACAGCAACCGAGAATCTGAGGTAGTTGCTGGACTGGAAAGTTGCTTAAGGGAACATCAAGGAGAATATATCCGCCTGTTAGGAATTGATGCCAAAGCCAAGCGTCGGGTTTTGGAAAAAATTATCCAAAGACCGTAGTAGTCTCTTGAGTTTGTTAGTAGGGTGGGCATTGCCCACCATAGCCTCTATCGCTGTAGTCAAAAGCAGTATCAATAGTGGACTAACGGACTGCAGTTCAAATATTCTGAAAAAACTAGATCTTCTACCCAACTGGTTTTGACAGCACCCCTACAGCTTTAAGTTTTGGTGGGCTGTCAACTATCAACTGTCAACTGTCAACTATCAACTATCAACTATCAACTGTCAACTATCAACTGTCAACTGCTATATGTACTTGCCACTTGTTCAACCTATTAGTAAAGATCGCATTTACGTGAGTGGCGATGTAACAATCGATCCTTCTGTAGCATTAGCTCCTGGAACCATTATCCAAGCCGCTCCTCACTGTAAAGTTATTATTAGCGCTGGAGCTTGTGTCGGTATGGGAACGGTGTTAAATGCTTGTACTGGTGCGATTGAAATAGAAAGTGGTGCAGTTTTGGGAGCGGGAGTTTTAATTGTTGGAGAAGGAAAAGTAGGACGCAATGCTTGTGTGGGAACTGTTACGACAGTTTTTAAAGCTAATATTGCTGCAGGAGAAATAGTGGCTCCAGGTTCTTTAATTGGAGATACATCTCGTTCAGTTCCAGAACTTGCAGTAGATGAAGTAGAAATAGAAAAAGAGTCGGAAATTGAATCGAAATCGGAAATTGAACCAGAAATACTAGCTCCTGCTACAGAAGTAGAACAACAGATTAATTCACCAGAAACAGAAATTATTCAGCCAGAAGTATCGGCAATAGAAACCCCGACGAACTCAAAGGAATTAGAAGTACAGGTGGAGGAAGATCTCCCCCAACCGGACTCTGACCCAGAACAGCAAAATACTCCCATAGTTGGTAAAGTTTATATCAATAAATTACTAGTTACTCTCTTCCCTCAAGGGCAATCTTTGAATAATACGCAGGTAAATGATACAAGCTAACACTAGTGGATAGTTGACAGTTGATAGAGTATCTTAGTAGGGTGGGCAATGCCAACCACAGCATCTATAGTGGATAGTTGACAGATGAAATCCGAAGTGGTTCGCTATAAACCATTCCGGGAGAGGAAGCACTCCCTAGAGTCCGACAATAGTGGACAGTGCCTCCAGGTCAAATAATTGTCTAACAGCTACATTCTAAAGGAAAGATAAAACCTTTGAAATACTTGGGTTTCAGGATCGTGAACTGGAATTCCAGGAAATTGACTCAGAGCAAATGAAACAAATAGCAGGCAAAAATCCTAACTTGGTAGCCTCTCAGCAGCAGGTTATACAGAATCAGCCCTATTTTGACCTCTTGCGTAATTGCCACATATAAGATAGAATAGCGCAAAACGTGTCGCCAGCCCAAAACGAGGTATAAAATGCTACAAAACAAAATAAAAAACGCAGGTTAAAAGAAAAAGTAGTTGCACAAAACCATTTAGATGTAATATAATTGTGGTTATAAGCTAGCGAGGGCAATTCGCGAAGAGCCAATTAACTTAGCCTAGATACTAAAAAATTAGCAATAAATAAACCATGGATAACATAGAAGCACCTAGCCTACTAAACCTAACAAATTCAATTATCCCAGAAGAACCCGAAATACCGTTCATCCAGCCCCATGTAGGTCAACCATTTCCTTTAATAGAGCTAACCCCAGTCACAGAAGTGGTTCTCAACCAAGAAGCCACAATATTTGGGGAATGGAATAACCTCTCAGAGCAGGAGTCAAACATAGAGTAACCCCTAATTCAAGAAGGGATATTGGTTGGAGGGCAAGTAGAAAGCCTAGAGCTAGAAACAGCATTGTCAGAAGCAACATCCTTGGCACTGACCACCTTAGGAGAGTTGAACAGCTCCCCAGAACAAATGTCTTCTTTAGAAAACGTATTGGGAGAGAAATGGAGCCAAGAGAGAGTAAGACCCCTGATTGATGAGTTGTTGGCAGATGGGTTACCCCCTATCGAAATAATCCCAGTAGCAGAGCTGCAGGCCAAGGGAGCCTTTAGCATAGAAACTAATACTATTTATATAGCCGATAATTTTATCGAAAATAATCTAGACGATACTCTAACTGTTACAAAAGTTATTATAGAAGAGATAGGTCATTATTTAGACTCTTCCCTTAATTCTACAGATCGTATAGAAGGACAGGACGAAGAAGCAATATTTGCAGCCATTGTTTACGGAGATTTCAGCACTAGCGATGGCTGGAATTTCCGAGGCACAGTATTGATAGACCAACAAGCAATCTTAAAAGAAGGTCCAGACTACTTCAGTCACCTCTCCCAAACCTTCACCATCCCCGAAAGAGTAAAAGCCCTCCAATTTGATTTGCTAGAAATCAAATTAGGAGCCACACCGCTAGCCCCTCCAGACGCATTTGAAGTAGCACTCCTAGATGGGGAAACCCTTTCCCCCCTGACTTCCACCATTCCTCTTCCTGAAAGCGACGCGCTCTTAAACCTACAAGCAGATGGAAGCCGATACACCAGCTCCCAAATAGAAACAACTCCTCGCACAGTTACCATCGACCTGGCCCACATAACCCCCGGAACCCAAGCCACCCTTTATTTTGACCTTCTCGGATTTGGAGAAGAAGACGCAGAAATAATCATCGATGACGTAATCTTAATTTCAGAAGATGCGATCGTTCCCATAGCAGGGCATGACGAGATTACCACCATTGTCAATCAATCTATCGTTATACCAGTACTAGAAAACGATAGTGACCCAGACGGAACCATTAACCCAGATAGTTTAGCAATCCTTACCCAGCCAGAAAATGGCAGCATCGTTCGCAACGAAGACAATACCATCACCTATACTCCCAATTCAGATTTCTTAGGATTAGATACCTTTACTTATAGCATCGCCGATAGAAGCGGGATTCGTTCCATTCCAGCCATCGTAACTATTACAGTAGAAGAGAGCGGGCCAAAAATAGGAACGGGAACAGGACTGTTAGGACAGTACTTTCATAAAAAGAATTTAACAGAACTATCCCTATTGAGACAAGATGCCACAATAGATTTCGATTGGGGCTGGGAGTCCCCAGCAGAAGGATTACCAAGCAACAAATTTAGCGTTCGCTGGTCAGGACAGCTAGAGACATTATATAGTGAAGAATATACATTTTATGCAGATGTAAACGATAGAGTATGTCTTTGGGTAAACGGAGAACTCCTCATAGACCAGTGGTGGACCAGGGCAGGGAAATATCAAGGTAGCATCCAACTAGAAGCAGGAGTAAAATATGACTTGGTGATGGAATACCGAGAAATCCAAAACACAGCCCACGCCCAACTATATTGGTCCTCAGCAAGCCAAGTCAAAGAAATAATTCCCACCTCCCAACTATATTCAACCATCCCTACACCAGCAGAGCGGGGAACAGGAACAGGACTATTAGCAGAGTACTTTCATAAAAAAGATTTAACAGAACTATCCCTATTGAGACAAGATGCCACAATAGATTTCGATTGGGGCAGGGAGTCCCCAGCAGAAGGATTACCAAGCAACGAGTTTAGCGTTCGCTGGTCGGGACAGCTAGAAACATTATACAGTGAAGAATATACATTTTACGCAGATGTAAACGATAGAGTACGTCTTTGGGTAAACGGAGAACTCCTCATAGACCAGTGGTGGACCAGGGCAGGGAAATATCAAGGTAGCATCCAACTAGAAGCAGGAGTAAAATATGACTTGGTAATGGAATACCTAGAAATCCAAAACACAGCCCACGCTCAACTATATTGGTCCTCAGCAAGCCAAGTCAAAAAAATAATTCCCACCTCCCAACTATATTCAACTATTCCCACACCCATAGAAGAAAGAACTGGATTGGCGGAAGATTCCCCAGCTAATTTCCCTAGCGATACACAAGGAGACGAAGGAGCAATTTTTGCAGCCATCGCTCAGGGTGATTCCTTAGATGAAACCGAACTTTCCCGAATCAAAACAGAAGATGATAGTGCAACTCTAATTGTAGATGGGAAAACTATTGCAGTAGAACGTTCTGACAGCGAAACAGAAAGTTATCGCACAGGATTAGAAATCGAATTAAATTACGATCCAGTAGCAGTAGCCTTAGGAGATCTGAATTCAGATGATTTTCAAGATCTAGTCACCGCTGAAAGTTACTATAATTATGGCTACAAAGGAAATGTATCGGTATTATTGGGTTCTTCAGGTGGAAAAATCTTTACCAAAACCAATTACAAAGTAAATCCAAATCCTTTAAAAGTAGCTATTGGTGATTTTAATACAGATAATTACAAAGATATAGTCACTGCCCATGACAATAATCAAGTATCTGTACTCTGGGGAAGAAAGGATAAAAAATTTAAAGAAAAAACCGATTATGCCTTCAACGTTGAAAATTCTTTTTTGTCTTTAGAAGTGAAAGACGTTAACGGAGATGGTTATGATGATATAGTAGGGTTTAGTGAAGAATATATATCTATCCTATTTGGTTTTAAATCAAAAAATTTAACCGACCTAACCTATTATCAAATTGATGGCAGCAGGGTAGGCGCAGCTCTAGGAGATTTAGATGGAGATAACGATCTAGATATTTTAGATTTGGGAAGTGGTGGCTCGGGATCCGTGCATTTATACGACTTAACCTATTATCAAATCGATGGCAGCAGGGTAGGCGCAGCTCTAGGAGATTTAGATGGAGATAACGATCTAGATATCTTAGATTGGGGAAGCAGTGGCTCGGCATCAGTGCATTTATACGACAAAGAAGATGGCTCTTTTGACAGTTTAAAAATCCACAAGGATTTTTCTGGGGTTAAGGATGCAACTCTTGCCGATGTGGATGGAGATGAAAAATTAGATTTAATCGCTGTTGGGAGATATTATTCTGATGAGCAGAATAAACAGTTGAATCGATTATCAGTGTCATTCGGTTCCGGAGATGGAACTTTTGGCGAAAAAACTGATTATGATTTAGAGATAAATCCTGGCTCTATTGAAGTAGGAGATTTAGATGGAGATGGCGATCTAGATCTGGCGATCGAACCACGTTTCAGTAGCGATAATATATTAACATTTTTAAATCAAGGAAATGGCACTTTCCAGCAAGGGCGAGAAATAGGATTGAGTGTAAATGATTTCATCCTGGGAGATGTTGATTCCAATGGAGTGGAAGAGTTAATAGCGGTAGATGGCTATCCTGATGACCAGGTCTTGATCTTAGACATTTCACCTGAATTAAAAGCAGATTTAAGAATTCAAGAAATTGATATTCCAGAAACAGTAACCTGGGGCGAAACAGTTGAGCTATCCTGGAAAGTCACCAATGAAGGAAATACAATCACCACCGCTGATTGGTCCGATAATATCTACCTTTCCACAGATACCACCCTAAACATTGGGGATATGCTCCTAGATAGTTTCAGCGCCCATGGGGAAATACTTTTGCAACCGGGATAAAGTTATCCCAAGACTGAAAACATTACTATCCCCAATTTAAACACCAATGAAACTTGGTATTTACTTTAAAAAACTGATGGTTATAACAATCAGGAAGAAAAAGATGAAGGCAACAATATTGCTTACGTTCAATTAGAAGTTCTTGCACCAGATTTAGTTGTTCAAGCTGAAGTTTTGAGTTCTCCTATTATTGGGGGAGAGGTAGAATTGAAGTGGGAGGTAACAAACTCAGGAGATGGCAGCGCCTTGTCCGATTGGACAGATGCAGTTTACCTTTCTGAGGATGATATTCTCGATCCCGACGAGCTTTTGGCAACTGTTGTTAGAAATCAATTAGAAGCCAAAGGAACTTATGAGGAAAACCTAACGATTACTCTCCCCGCTGCAGTAGATTCTTTGAGTCAACGCCTCTTCTTCGTGATAGACGAAAAGAATAATCAAGCAGAACTGGATGAAACTAACAATCTTGCCTCTCTAGCTATAGATATAGCAGTTCCCGATTTAGCAATTTCAGCCACCGCTCCGGAACAAATATATCTGAATGAGGAGTTTGTTCTTGATTGGACCGTAAACAATCTCACTTCAGTTCCCGCTTTAGCAAATTGGACAGATGCAGTTTACCTCTCTGACGATCGAATCCTGGATGGAAACGATTTTCAACTGCTATCCACGAATTCCCTAGGACAAACCTATGAAAATAGTCAGCCAATTACTATTCCCAGCAATTATAGTCTTGGCAATAAGTATTTGTTGGTAGCAACAGATCTAGATGACCGACAACAAGAAACTACAGAAAGCAACAATATCGCCGTATTACAGGTAGAGTTAGTCGCCCCAGATCTACAAATAACCTCCGTCTCAGCTCCTTTAAATTTTGCTTTAGGAAATTCAGTTGAAGTTTCCTGGACCGTAACTAACCAAGGAACCGGGACAGGGAATCAACGGTGGACAGATGTAGTTTATCTCTCGGAGGACGAAGATTTAGATTTAAGCGATAGACAATTAATTACTTACACTAGACAACAAGCCCCCTTGGCAATTGATGGAAACTATACTCAAACCAATACTATTGATTTAGGGTTAGATTTAATCCCTGATTTAATCCCTGGAGATTATCATCTTCTCTTCATCACCGATAGCAATAACCAGCAAATAGAAACCACAGAAAACAACAATCTTCTGGCTGTTGACTTTACAGTCGAGCCCCCGGAGCATGCAGATTTAATCGTAGAAGCCATTACCGTACCTAGTGAGAGTCTCAGTGGCGAGGAAATAGAAGTAATCTGGAGGGTGCGCAATCAGGGAACTCATGCCACCAATAGCGCAAATTGGCTAGATTCCATTTACCTATCTTCAGATAAAATACTAGATTCAGAAGATATCCAGTTAGGAAATATAAATCACTCAGGAGCCATTGCCCCAGACCGAACCTATACTAATATCGCGAGAGTAGAGCTACCAGATGGAATTAGCGGTGACTACTATATTGTAGTCAGAGCAGATGAAGAGGATGGAGTTTACGAATATCTCTTTGAAGGCAATAATCTGGGAGTTTCTGGGGAAACCATTGCCGTCACCCGCAAACCAGATCCAGACTTGCAAATAACTTCCCTTACAGTTCCCCAAACCGTTCGAGCGGGAGAAACTTATACCATTAGCTGGGAGCTAACTAATTCTGGTGATAGCATAGTAGAAGATGATTGGCAAGATAAAGTCTACCTAAGCAACAACGGAGTTATTGATAATAGCTCGATTCTGTTGGCAACAGAGTTTCAGGTTGCATCTCTAGCTGTAGGGGAGATATTAAATACAACTGCTACAATTACAATTCCATTCTTAGATAATGGGGATTATGAAATTGTCATTGTAACCGATGCGTCCTCTCAGGTATTTGAAGGGGATAATGAAAACGACAATCAAGAGAATTTTACCGTTACAGTTGCCAATCCAGACTTAGTTCCCAGCATTCTCATTGCCCCAGAAATAGCAACTTCCGGAAGTTCCGTTAGCTTGAGTTGGTTAGTAGAAAATCAAGGATTGGGAGAAGCTCAGGGAGGTTGGACTGAATCAGTTTATTTATCTGGCGATGAAACATTAGACGAAAATGATATTCTCCTCAAAGAATTTATCACAGCAAATTCCTTAGACCGGGATAATTATTATTCCATCGAAGAAGATATAACTATTCCCATCGGTGCCAGAGGTTCTCAGTATTTGCTTATAGCAACAGATACAGGAAATATTCTTGCAGAAGTAAACGGAGAAAATAATAACACCACCGCCCTTCCCATTCAAATCAAGCTCGCGGACTTTGCCGATTTAGCCGTATCAGAGGTCACCGCTCCATCCCTCACCATAGGAGATCCCGGCAGAGCAACCATTACTTGGACAGTCAGCAACACCGGAGAAGGAGACACCAATGTTGATACTTGGGTAGATCGGATAGTTGCTTCCCCAGACAAAGTAATAGGGGATGACAACGATATTATTCTCGCCAGCTTTACTCAGTCAGAAGGGTTGGATTCAGGCACAAACTATACTCGTAGCGAAGAAATTATTTTACCTCCCGCTTTGTCCGGACGCTATCAACTATTCGTGCAAACAGATTCCGAAGGAGCCGTATTTGAAGATGGTCTGATCGGCAACAATACAGACTTTGCCCCCAATGTCTTTGATGTAGCACCCCAACCCTACGCCGACTTAGTAATCCCCTCCATAACCGCAAAACAAGATGCCGCCAGTAGCAGGAGCTTGGAAGTTTCCTGGACCGTAACCAATCAAGGAATTGGTATCACCAAGCAAAACCTTTGGGACGATCGAATTCAACTAGCCACAGATCCCCAAGGACAAAACATTATAGCAACCCTTACAGCTCGGGGAACCAGTCGCTTTGAACATGTAGGACCTCTGGGAGTAGATCGAAGCTACTCTCGCACGGTAGTCGTAGATTTACCCAACGGATTGAGCGGCAATTACTACGTAGTAGTATCTACCGGTAACGCTTATGGCAAGCTTCGAGCCACCATTGACGAATTTATTTACACCCACAATAACCGTGCCGTTTCCCAAGCAGTACCAATTATTTTCACTCTTCCACCAGATTTACAAGTTACCGATATTGTTGCCCCCGATCTATCAGTAGAGTCCGGACAAAGGGTGGACCTGAGCTGGACCGTTATTAACAACGGTCCTGGGGAGGCCATCGGCAGTTGGACCGACCGAGTTTACTTGCAACCGGCAGGAAATAGCGATAATAGCGATGAAAACCTGATTAGTTTAGGGTCCTTTACCTATAGCAATAGTTTAGGAGCAGGTAACTTCTACCAACGCAGAGAACAATTCTACTTGCCTTCTAATTTACAAGGTTTATATCAAGTAGTAGTAGAAACTAACGCCAATCAAAATCTCTATGAAGCAGGAGCAACAGATAACAATCAAACTGCTGACGATCGTACCATAGAGCTCACTTTGCCTCCCCGTCCAGACTTGCAAATCAAATCTATTACAGTTCCTCCTGAAGTGCAAGCTGGAGGAACCGTATCGGTAGAATTTGAAATCATCAACCAAGGAACAGTTCCCACCACCACTCCCCATTGGACAGATCGAGTTTATCTCTCTTTGGATAACGAGATTAGTGGAGACGACATTCTCTTAGGGAGCTTAGAAAATCAAGCAGCCCTACAACCAGGAGAAATTTATGAGAGCAAGACAAAACCCTTACAAATACCTCGTCGTTTCCGTGGCCCAGTACATATCATCGTCCAAACAGATAGCGATCGACAGGTAGATGAACGAGACCGAGAAGCAAATAACACCTATTCTAAAGAGCTAACAGTAATAGGAATTCCTCCATCAGATTTAGTAGTCAGCGATGTAGTTGCTCCCACTCAAATATTTGCCGGAGCAACAGCAGAATTAAGCTATAAGGTTACCAACAAGGGTGTAGGAATAACAGATCGAGATGGTTGGACAGATACTATTTGGTTGACCCGAGACAAAGATCGTCCCTCCCCCATTACCAACGACCTCGTCCCTCGCCCCAACGACGTTTATTTAACAGCTGTAAATCATCAAGGTTCCTTAGACAAAGATGGTTACTATGAAGTAACCGCAACAGTAACCATTCCCGAAAATATCGGAGAAGAACAAATTGCTGGGGACTGGTATTTAACCCCTTGGACCGACGCTTACGATCTCGTATTGGAAGATACCTTTGACGTTAACGTTAACCCAGACGACCGCAACGAACTAGATAACAATAACTATAAAGCCAGAAAAATCACCATTCTTTCTCCCCCTCCTGAAAGTCTTCCCGACTTGGCTGTTACCAACGTTGTCTCCCAGTTAGAAGGAGTGGCAGGAGAACTCTTCCAAATAAGTTGGACGGTAAAAAATCAAGGAGATGGGGCTACCACAGCAAATTGGGGCGATATAGTTTATCTTGCCGACCAACCCACCCTTAAGGAATCCACTAAAGTTTGGTCTTTAGGCGAAATAGGACAGACAGGTAGTTTAGAAGTAGGAGAAAGTTATACAGCCAAATTAGAAGTAGAATTATCTCCCGCTACCATCGGACAACATATTATTGTGGTCACCGGGGGCCCTTCATTAGAAGAACTTGACAGTAACAACAACGAAAAATCCGCTCCCACCAACGTCACCAATACCATTGCCGACTTAATCGTTACCGATCTAGAAGTACCTGCCACCAACTTCTCTGGAGAAACAGCCCTCATTCGCTGGACAGTAGAAAATCAAGGAGATGATGTTTGGGGAGGAACTCGTTACTGGGGTGATACTATCTATCTCTCCACCGATCCCACATTTATTGAAGAACGAGCCATTCCCTTGGCAACCGTAACTTATGGAAGCAAACAACCTTTAACAGCTGGAGCCAGCTATACTCAAGAAAAAACAGTAACTTTACCCCAAGGAATAGGCGGAGAATACTTCATCTATCTGGAAACCAATCCAAATCCTTTAAATCGCTCGTTACCCACTTCTGGAGACAACAAAAAAACTATCCGACGTTTTAGCACCGAAGTTTACGAGTCCAAGAACAATAATCTTGCCAGTCAACCCCTACAGATTACTTACCGAGAACCAGATTTAATTGTTCAAGATGTTTCAATTGAAGCAGAATCCATTCAATCTGGAACCACCATCCCGGTGACCTGGACTATAAAAAATCAGGGTTCGCGAGCAACGAGAATTGATAATAGTTACTACAATCTAGATACTTGGCGCGAAAGAGTTTACTTATCCAAAGATCCTTCCTTAGATTTCCAAGACCTATTCCTAGGAGAATTTACTAACCTCAATGGTACTTTAGAAGCAAATGGAGATTACCAACGCACCGAAAATATTTCCCTTCCCCATGGCATAGAAGGAGACTTTTATCTCCTCACTTTTGTAGATGCCAACTTAGTAGATAAAGACTCTCGATTCGTCTATCCAGGTGTACCTGAAGATGCCAGTATTTATTACGAAAGAAAAGAAACTCGCAAACGACCAATTCTCCTCACAAATGGTAGAGAATTAGAATTTCAAGGAGAAGGCAATAATATTAATGCAACACCTATCTCCGTTCATTTACAGCCCTCCCCCGACTTGCAGGTTTCCGCCATCGAAATCCCAGAACGAGCTATTGTCAGTCAAGAGTTTACCGTAAACTACACAGTTACCAACCAAGGATCGGGGGATACCTCTAACACAGAAACAACTTGGCAAGACCAGATTTATCTTTCTCGGGACCAATTCCTAGACCCCAACAGCGATTATTTCCTCAGCTATATAGACCGGGAAGGTGGATTAACCGCTGGAGACAGTTATTCTGTAGAAACTACCATTACTCCACCTAGCTGGTTAACAGGATCGTTCTACGTCTTCGTCCTTACCGACCCTCCCAATTACGATCTAGACCGAGATATTTTTATTGGCGATGTTTTTGAAGGAAAATTAGAAACCAACAACGCCAGCCCCAGCACCAATCCCATTCTCCTAGAACTCCCACCCCCCGCAGATTTACAGGTAGATAGTAGGAGTATCGATATTCCTCGTGAAGGCACATCAGGAACACCAATCACCATAGAATGGACAGCAACTAACCATGGAGAATACCAGGCAAGCGGTCAATGGGAAGATGCAGTCTATCTTTCAGAAGATGCCATTTGGGATATTGGGGATGCTTACTTAGGAAAAGCCGAATTTACCGGTACTATTGACCCCAATCGATCCTATGCCAATCAACTCACCGCCAATCTTCCACCCCTGGTCCCAGGAGAATATCAAGTAATAGTCCGTCCCGACATTCGCAACCAAATCTACGAAGGAACCAACGAAGCCAATAATTTCACTGCCTCAAGCAACACCATCACCACCACAGTACAGGAGTTGCAACTAGGCGTACCCTTAGAAATAGCTTGGGATGGTGCAGCTCGGCTATTCCAAATCTCCGTAGACGAAGGAAAAACCCTGCAAATAGACTTAGATTCTTACTCCGAAAATGGAGTTAACGAATTATTTATCCGACACAACGCAGTGAGTACCACCACCACCTACGACCATTCCTACTCCGGGCCATTAGCCCCAGACCAAACAGTCATCGTTCCCGACACAGAACCAGGAACCTATTACATTCTCGCGAAAGGCTTCTCCCCAGAAGAAAAGGAAAATCGCGCAACTCTCAGTGCCACTCTTCTTCCCTTTGCCATTACCGATGTAACCAGAGATAGGGGTGGAGATAGTCAATATGTAACCCTAGACATTATCGGCGCTCAATTCCATGCCGATGCCATTCCCAAACTCATCCGTCCCGGCATCGCTGAATTTGAACCCGTTAACTGGGAAGTCATCGATGGAACCCACATCAGAGCAATTTTCGACTTTACAGACGCACCTCACGGTTTATACGATGTCACAGTCATCAACCCCGACGCAGAGGCAATAGTTCCCTATCGTTACTTAGTAGAACGAGCCATCGAACCAGATGTCACCGTAGGTATTGGCGGTCCCAGAATATTAGGTTTAGGAGACACAGGAACCTACGGCATTTCCGTCGCCAGCCTAACCAACATAGATACTCCCTACGTTTACCTTGACTTTGGAGTTCCCTCCAAATTAGGAGTTGAAAATTCTCGCACCAACAATATTCTTTACAACTTAGTTCCCCAGGGAGTCCGAGAATCAACAGGAATCGAAGAATTACCCTATCTCAGCTTTACCTCCAATCTTCGAGGAGCCCCAGAAGAGGGAGACTTAGAAAATGTACCTTGGGCTAGTCTAGTTCCCGATGTAGATACAGGTCAAAATATCCTCGCCCCCGGTTATATCTTCGACCTACCCAACGGAAACTATGCAGGCCGCACCTTTAACGTTCAAATCTATCCCGGTATTAACGAGATTCAGGCAGCATTTGGAGATTCAGACGATATAGTAGACGCTATTCTCCAAGAGCTGGAAGCCAGCGGAGTAGAAGACCCAGGCATAGCAGACGCTTTGAATGCAGGAGCTTTAGACAAACTAGACTTCCTCGGTCTAATAGATGCAGCTGAGCTAGATCCCTTTGTTGCCTTCCAGTTCAACACCCAAGCAACAGCCATAGCCCTGACCAGAGCCGAATTTATCGCCCAGCAAACCCACCAAGCCCTACAATTGCGAGCTAGCATTCTAGCAGATCCCACCGCCAGTCCCAGCCTAATCAACTTAGCCGCAGACGAACAAACCTGGACCGCAGCCTACTTAGCAGCCTTAGAATCCGCAGGGTTGCTGCGGCCAGAATCCGAAGCACCTCCCATTCGCCAACAACCCCTAGTAATAAGTTTACTCGCCACCCTCGCCACAGGAATTTTAATTGGTAACGGAGAGTCAGAAATAGTTACTGACGGTAACTTAGTTTCCTTCTTCGAACAAATCAAAACCTGGTACGGAACCGAACTACCCTATAGCGGCCAGCCCTTGCCAGAAAACAGTCATACCGTTGACTTCAATGTTTACGTACCCTTTGGCGATGTCAAACTAGGATTACCACCCTATGTAAAAGTCCCACCCCCCAGCTTCGCCACCTTCACCAACCTAGCAGGAGGCAACAGCGAACTAGTATCTCTCACCGGTCCCTTAGGAGCTGGAGCCGAAGGTTTCGTCCCCCAAGGGGAACCGTTACCCTACACCATTCGCTTTGAAAACCCTTCCACCGCCAATACCGCCGTGGGAGAGGTGCGGATTATTAGCTCGTTAGATTCAGACCTAGACCCAGGCAGTTTCCGTTTGGGAGACCTGCGACTGGGAGACATAGAAGTTAATATTCCAGACAATCGCGCCATCTTCCAAGGTGACTTTGACTTCAGCACCGATAAAGGCTTCATTCTGCGAGTAAGCGCCGGATTAGATGGAATCACCAATACCGCCACCTGGTTATTACAGGCCATCGACCCCAATACAGGAGAACTAATCCAAGATCCAGACATCGGTCTCTTGCTTCCCAACGATAGCGAGGGGAATGGTAGCGGTGCCATTGGTTACACCGTCCAGCCTTCCGTGACGATGCCCACCGGTACAGAAATAACCAGTTCAGCCAGAATCTTATTCAACACCATCGCCCCAGCAGATACTCAACCAGTAATTAACGTATTAGATGCCGTAGCCCCAGAAACAGAACTAACCGTTACTCCCCTAGTAGCAGGCTCCAATGACTTCCAAGTCCAGTGGACCGCCATAGACAACCTAGGCGGTTCCGGAGTTGCCCACGTCACAGTCTACGTAGCCGAAAATGGAGGAGACTTCCGCATTTGGCAACAGCGCACCACAGAAACATCCGCCATCTATCAAGGAGAAGCAGGACATAGTTACGAATTCCTAGCCATCGCCACCGATTTAGCCGGGAATCAAGAACTAGCCCAAGTAAATCGAGCCGTTCCCGCAGACGGTTCCACAGTTAACCTAGGCAATCTGCCCACCTTTGAAGACACCACCACCCCAATTAGCCCACCGCCACTAGAAACAGGAACAAGTACCAATCCTCTATTCTTAGAAGCATTGCAGCAGGTTCCTGCTGCCAATTCAGAAAACAACAGCTCCGAATTCACAACAGTTATCGCCCCCTTCGTTGCGGAGGAGTTCGCCACCGGTATAGGAGAAAGCAGCTCAGAGATTGCCCCCCTAGCCATAGTGGAATTAGCAGATGGTTCCATTCTTGCCAGTGGCGGAGCCAATCGCGGCGGGCTCTATCACTTTGAACTAGAAGGAGGGGTAGCCACCAATCCGCTCGTTACCCTCCCCTATCCCATCTTCGACCTAGCCCTTGACCCAGGAGGAAACCTCTGGGCCACCACCGGTGGCGGACCCCTCCTCCAACTCGACCCTAACACCGGAGCCATTATCCAAGAATACGGCAATGGATTCACCCAATCCCTAGCCATTGACAATCAAGGATTAATTTATCTCACCTCCTCTGATGGAGTAGAAATATTCAATCCCACCACCGCCAGCTTCAGTCACTTTAGCGATTTACGAGTAGGTAATCTGGCCATCTCTCCAGAAGGAGAACTCTGGGGAGCGGTTTGGCCAGAACGAGGACAGATCGTTCGCTTCGATGATATCGGCAAAGCCCAAGAAATGCTGGCCTTGGACTCCCAAGTAGATTCCTTAGCCTTCGGTCAACCGGGAACAGAACTAGAAGGTCTTCTATTTGTTTCCAACAATAAAGATGGAAATGGAGATAAAGACTCTTCAGGAGGAGATCTACTCCTAGTAGACCTAGTTTCCTTAGATGTTGTCCCCATTGGAATAGGCGGTACCCGAGGAGACATAGTTAAAACCACTACAGACGGAAGGATTCTCTTAAGTCAGTCCGGACAGATTGACCTGCTTAACCCAGCTCGTCGTCCCCAAGTAATCTCCACCAATCCTCCCAACTCCAGCACAGTAGCCCTACCCCAAGGACCCATTTTTGTCACCTTCGATCGAGATTTAGAACAGTCAGAAGCTCTAAATCCAGACAACTACCAGCTAACAGGAGAAGAAAGCCCGACCCTATCACCTCAGTCCATCAATTACGACCCAGAAAATCGCACAGTTATCCTCGACTTTGGCCCTATCGAGAGCGATAACTACCAATTAACGGTAGAAGATACCATTACCAGTACGGCAGGATTCAACTTAGAATCCGATTACATAGGTAACTTTACCGCCCTTTCTGACTTCACAGCCCAAATAGACTTAGAATTTAGCGATTCTCGCATTCATCGAAAAGACGGCACGGTATCCTTCGCCGTCACCCTTACCAATAAAACCGATTACGACTTGCGAATTCCCTTACAGTTACTGATAGAAAGAGAAGGAGAAACCTATTTCGTTGACTTAAGCCAAGAAATCGATAACGGCATCCTCTCCCCCTCTGAAACAATTCAAGACAGAACCCTCACCTTTGATAACCCAGAATACCAGCGCTTTGATTTCCACCCCGGTATCTTTACCCTACCCTATGCTAATGTAGCTCCAGCATTTGAGTCAGAACCCAATTCAACTGCTATTGCAGGCCAATCCTATGAATATCAAGCAGTAGCAGTAGACCCAGATGGAACAGTAAATTACTTGCTCTATTCAGGTCCAGAAGGATTGACCGTAGATTCTTCTAGTGGGGCAGTTACCTGGCAACCAACAACTGCTAGTCCAGCAAGAGCGGATGTAACCCTCATAGCCTTCGATAGTCGAGGTGCAGAAACCCTGCAATCTTTCACTATCGATGTAGAATTCGCAAACCAAGCCCCAGTCTTTGCCGGATTACCCCCAGTCATAGAAGCAGGAGAAGGAGAACTAATCCAATATCAACTGGATCTAATAGATCCAGAAGGAGATAATCTCCAAATTGGCGCAAACAACCTACCAGACGGCGCAAGTTTTGACCCCACAAATCAAACCTTAATCTGGCAAGTTGGACCCACAGCAGCAGGAACCTATAAAGATATTACTTTCATCGCCAACGATGGAGTTCAAACAGTTACCGCATCCTTCGATATAGAGATTGCCCCCGTAAATCAACCACCCAGTTTAGCCCCCATCCCAGACCGCATTATCCAACAGGGAGAACTGGTGCGCATTGCCCTACAAGGGTCTGATTGGGAATCGGATCGGTTGCACTACTCCAGCAAGCTCCTCCCCGGAGGAACCCTCGACCCAGATACCGGAATATTTGAATGGAGCCCAGAATACTTCCAGTCCGGAGTATATGAGATTCCCTTTGCTGTCAGCGACGGAGAATCCACAGTTCTCCAAACAGCTAAATTAGAAGCACTCAACGTCAACGTTCCCCCCAGATTTACCGGTTTAACTCCAAGGCTCGTACAAGAAGGACAGCAAATTAGTTTCCGCGCCTTTGCTTTTGACCCAGATAATCCCCAATTTATTCCTCCAGAACGCGCCGCCAACGGAGAATTAATCCCCTACGAAACTGGCTTACCCACAGCGAGCTACCAAGCAACTGGATTGCCAGACGGTGCCAGTTTTGACTCAGAAACCTATTACTTTGACTGGACCCCCGATTACTCCGCAGCAGGAACGTATACAGTAACCTTCACCGCCACAGACGATGGAGATGGAACGGGAGTTCAACGAACCAATACAGTAGACGTACCCATTCAGGTACTCAACAATAACCGCGCTCCAGAAATAGAAACTATTGCGAATCAGTCTCTAAATCGCGAAGATGTCTTAGAACTAACCATCAACGCCACCGATGCAGATGGAGATGCCATTACTCTCAGTGCAGCAGGGTTAACCGGGTTTGGCATTCCTGACTTTGCCACTTTTGTGGATAACGGCGATGGCACGGCATCACTTCAGTTAGCTCCAGCCCAAGCAGACCGGGGAGACTATACCATCGTCCTTACCGCCACCGACGGAAAAAATAGCAGCGAAACTTCCTTTGTGGTTGACCTAGAAGGAACCAACGACCCCCCCAGATTGCAATATATTGGCGATACAGTAGCACTATTGGGGGAAACCACCGAACTAGAATTGGTAGTTACCGACTCCGACCAAGATGCATTAAGCTTTAGCGCAGAGGGTTTACCTTCAGGAGCCACTCTAACCTCCAGTGATATCTACGGTCGGGCAACGTTAGCCATTACCCCTAATACCGCAGGAGTTTACCCCATCACTATCACCGTCACCGATAGCGGTAATGGAGATTCATTAGCAATTGAAACCGACTCCATCAGCTTCGATCTCATAGTGCGGTCCCATAACCTAGCTCCAGTTCTCGCTCCCATCGGAACCGTAGAAGTAAGAGAAGGAGAGACCTTAACTCTACCCTTAGCAGCTACAGATGGAGATGGAGATACTTTAACCTACTCTGCCACCAACTTGCCTCCAGGAGCAGATTTAGACCGGTCCACTGGGATCGTAACTTGGACTCCTAGTTATTTAGAAAATGGCACTTACTCAGATATTGAAGTACAAGTTAGTGACGGTGGCAGCAGCAGTAAGGAAATTATCACCATTAAAGTAGAAAACATCAATCAAGCCCCAGTTCTCATCCCCCTACCACCCCAGTCAGGTCGAGAAGGAACTCCCCTACAATTTACCCTAGCGGCAGGGGACGCAGACGGAGATGCTCTAGCCTTCCAAACCCTGACTCCCTTACCTCAAGGGATAAAATTCGACAACAGCACGGGACTATTTAATTGGACCCCAGCATATCACCAAGCAGGAACCTATACTTTCACCTTTGCTGCAATAGATTCGTTCGGATTATCCCACAGTCAGGACGTAGCAGTTACTATTGCCAACATCAACCGAGCCCCCAGTTTAGAAGTTGCCAGCCGTTCCGTGGTAATTGGAGAGGAGCTGAACTTTAACCTGGAAGCAACAGACCCAGATGGGGATGAAATAAGCTATAGCGCCCTAGGACTACCAGAAGGAGCTATTTTAGATTCCCAGACAGGAGGCATTACCTGGACTCCCAACCCCGGACAAATAGGAGAATATACCGTCACTTTCCAAGTAGACGATGGAGAGGCCACAGTAATCGACACGGCGGTATTCACAGTCGGTTTAACTCCTTTAACCCCAGACTTGAAACTGGTTCTAACCCCCAGTTTTCCAGTTCGGCCCGGTCAAAGTACCAGTATTCGGGCCATTGGCGATGGTTCCATTACTCTCAACATCGATGGCGTTAATGGAGAAATAATAGAAGTAGAAAGTGGAGAACAAATACTCTATACTCCCGACCGACCAGGTCAAACTGTTATTGAAGCCACTTTAACCAATCTTTCCGGACAAAGCACCACTACCAGCGAAATCCTCAAAACCCTGGACCCAGAGGACCAAACTCCCCCAGAATTAAATCTAACTTCCCAATCTGACGGCGAAATAACTGTCAAAGTAGAAGATATCAATTTAGACCAATGGACCCTTTCTCTTTCAGAACTAGATAGTAGGGTGCGTTCGCAACGCACCGCAGATGTCATTGCCCAAGAAAATAGTAGGGTGCGTTCGCAACGCACCGCAGAAGTTATTGCCCGAGGCAACAGTCCCCTAGAAAAAGATTTCTCATTAGATAATCTAGCTTCAGGCTTCTACTCTATACAACTATCAGCTACAGATATTGGAGGTCGTCGCAATACTCTGACGGAAACCATCGAAATCAATACGGACCAACAATTCCTTGCTAAAGAAACAGATTTATCTTTTGGTTCTATTGAATTGAGTCGAGTTTACGATGCGGGCAACGGTTGGTCCTTCCCCCAATTGAATGGGAATATTGCCCTCTCGATCCAGAGCCCCTACGAACCTTTGCAGTTCCGAAGTCGTTTATACCTAACTCTACCTACGGGAGAAAGGGTCGGTTTCACTTTTGCACCATTCGAATATAATTTACCGGGAGTAAATTATTATCAACCCCAATGGATAGCTGATGGAGAATCTGGTTTTGTCTTGAACTCCAATCGGACCCTCCTAGAAAGAGCAGGTAATCGCTTCTACGACCTAGTTACAGCCTATCCCTATCAACCAGAAAGTTACAGTCTCACCGCACCAGAAGGAACCACCTATCACTACGACCCTGCAGGCAAGCTGTTGCAGCAAGTTGAAATTGATGGAACGGTATTAAACTACAGCGACGCTGGAATTGCCAGTTCTACCGGGGAATCAGTTCAATTCCTTTATGACCATGATGGATTGTTAAAGGAAATTCGCGGCAACGATGGAACTCGTATTATCTATCGCTATAACTCATCAGAGCAATTAGTTGAAGCTCGTAATCTCAATCAAGGGACATGGATTCGTTACGCCTACGACCAGGCAGGAAATCTCATCGATACTGGGGATTATTTAGGCGGGGCCGCCAATTTTAGCGGTTCTACTTATACTGGCGCTGGAACCTATAGCTTCAGTTTTGCTGAATCGGAGTTAGTTTCTACTACCTCAGGGGTAGTTCTCTTAGGAGTAGAAGTGACAGGTGACGAGCCCCCAATCCCAGAGATTCAAGGTTTAACTCCTTTAGCAGTTAATACTAATGTCGGGAAAGTTTACAGCATCTTCGCTATAGAATCAGCAGGCTTGAAAGTCCTGAATTTGGCAGCTTCTGGCAGCAGCGAATCTAGCTTCAAGCTAACAATATTAGGGGATGTTAACGGCGACAACATAGTTGATGGATTAGATAGTTTAGCGGATGGGGAAGACTGGAACGGAGACAATCTGATTAATGAGGTAGATAGCCAAATCCTGGCCAGCAATTACGGCTTTACCGCCAATTTTGCCCCAGCGGTCAGCTCTACTGACATCTTGACTCACGTGGATTTAGCTGGGTCCGTAGATTTAGGAGATTTGGCCCAGGATCCAGAGGGAGATCCACTATTCTATCGAGCTGTTAATCCAGTTAATGGTGAGGTTCGACTGGGTCAGGATGGAGAAACTGCCATCTTTACTCCTACACCAGGATATAGCGGTCCCGCTAGTTTTGAGCTGTTAGTAGATGATGGGGTTACCGTCGCTGCACCAGTTACTCTAACTGTCCAGGTGAGCGATGCCCCCCTAGAGAATATTGAATTCCTTGCCGGTCACAATCCCCGTTTGGATATTGGAGAACAATCCCAAATTGTGGCTCGAGGAGACTTTGCCGACCAAATCAATGTCCCTTTGCCTGCCAACTATTTGAATTGGAGTAGCGATGATGAGGCAATTGTAACTGTCTCCGATGTGGGGCTTGTCACTGCCAAAGGAGAAGGAAATGGCTTGATTTTTGCCCAAAGAGATGGAATTACCGCCGTCACCGTCTCTCAGGTGGGAGACCAGGAAACTCGATTGGCTGAAGCAGAAACCGAAGAAGAACGGCAACTGATACTGGCAGGAATTTTGGGTATAGACTTGTATCCAGAAGCCATCAGTTTGATTGCGGGAGAAGAACGGCAGCTATATCTAGATATTAATAACCCTGCCTTTGCCAATCAGGAATTGAGTTTGTTCCCGGATTCCGCTCAGTTCTTTACCACCAATCCCCAGATTGTGGAGGTTACTGCCTCCGGTTTAATCTCTGCTGTACGTCCCGGTTCCGGTAGCGTTACAGCGATTTTGGATGGGGCGGAAGTCACAGTTCCCATTAAGGTAGAAACTCCCATTCAGTCTGGAGGGACAGTAGATGAAGAAGGAGCTGTTGTAGAGGTTGGAGATGGTTCCTTATTCTTACTGCCTCCAGGGGCATTGAAGGAAGAAACAAATATAACTATTGCGCCTCTGGAACAAGAAGATATTACCACCCCTCTTCCGGAAGGTTTCCAGTTTCTCACTGGCTTTGATTTAGATTTTGGCGGCCAGGTGTTAGAAGAACGGGCTCAGTTTGTAATTCCTGCTCCTTTGGGCATAGAACCTGGGACAGAACTTATTCTCATGCGGGAAGTTCAATTACCAGATAGTGAAGGTAATTTGCAATGGGGATGGCTTCAGGAAGAAAGTGCCATTGTTGGGGAAGATGGTTTAATTCGCACTCAGTCGCCACCCTATCCAGGGATAAATTATCAGGGGAAAGCAGTTATTGTTAAATCTCCTTGGACAACTATTGCTCGAGGTAAACTCCTGGTTTCAGATCCTGCTTTAACTGCCTTAAATGCCTATAACTATGCGGTAGCATCGGTCCCCTTTGTTGGAGGCTTCCTTGCTAGCCCTGTTGTACATACCGTACCTATCGCTATATTAGGTCAGGTAGAACTGAAAGCAATTCCAGAGGTAGGTTTACCAGTCACAATTCCCTTAGGAGAATTCAACCCAGATAATATATCGGAAATCCAGCTCAATGCTAGTGATATTCCCAATCCACCTTTAGGACCAACAAAAGCTCCCACAATTGCTTCGGTAAAAACAGAGATTATTGCCGACGAGCCGCAACTGATAATTACTGGCTCCAATTTTACTACCGATACCTCAGAACCAAAGCCTAGGGTTCGCTTCCAGCTAGGTAATTCTCAATTTGAAGCTAATTTGGTCACTATTAGTGAAGCTAACAATCTGGAGCAGTTGACAGTAGATGTGCCAAATAATATTTCCTTGGGAACGGTTTCTGGAATTGAGGTAATTCGCTCCGAAAAGGTCAATAACTTACCGGGGTCGGAAAATGAAACTACCATAGAATTTGCTAGCAAGCCCTTCTCCATCGAACCGAATGGAGAATATATCTTGGGAGTTTCTAGCCTCAAGGATGAATTAGTAGTAATTAACCGAGATATTCAAGATCTAACAGCTAAAATCGCTGTGGAAGATAATCCTAGGGAGCGAAATGATTGGCTCCAGGATGTGGCAGTTACAGCAGCAGGAGACCGGGCCTATGTTGTACTGAAAGAAACTGGCACGGTAGCCTTAGTAGATACAGTCTTGCTCCGTCAGGTGGATGCCAATCTAGATGCCAATAAAGAGACTATTGTTTTACCTGCAGGGGCGAAACCAAACTTTATTTCCATTGGAGAATATGACCAGTTTGCCTATGTAGCGGATAGCAACAGTTATGATGGCAGGGGACGCATTTACGTCTTAGATTTAAATCCCAATTCAGTCACCTATAACCAACATATTAGAAATATCGAGCTACCTCACGCGCCTTTAGGAATTCAACAAATAGATATAGACCCAGAAGGCAAGATATTATATGCAGTAGCACCCAACAAGCGAGTCTTTGGGGGGTATGTGAAAGATGCCAGCCGTTTATATGCCGTTAATGTAGATTTAGCAGATAAGGATAGTGGAGCTACTTGGCATGAAGTAGTTGCTCGGACAGAAACAGGAAATGAAAAAACTATTACAGGGGCCTATGGAGTTCAAGCCCTTCCAGATTCAGAAGTAGCTGTAACTAATCTGAATTCACAAATTCACGGTTTCCAGGTCTTTACTCTAGGAAAGAATGGGTTTGAAGAAAAGAATACAGTTAGGCTGAACTTGGGAAGCATTTGGGATTACTTTGATGTCAATAATGCTAAGTCCATAGCTATTACCAATGATTTGGAATATGGCTTTGTGGCAGCAAGCAATTATATAGATATCTTAAATCCCAATATTAGTAGTGACTATGTTCTTCCTTTTGGCGGAAATGTAGGCATCATCAAAGACCCCACTGGTGATAATCCCCAGTTGGTGGGGGCAACCAGACCTATTCCCTTGGGCTTAGTGGAAGATTTAGTTCTCACTCCAGATGGCCGCTTCCTCTATGCCAGCTATGTAGCCCAAGGCAATGCCACTATTTATAGCTTTGACGTGCAGGCAATCCGGAATGCAGTAGAGGAATTAACCGATGGTGTCCGGGATGATGAACTCTTTATTAATCCCTTTGGTATTGGAGAAGGGTCAGATGGCATTCCGGATATTCAGCAATTCCCCATCGATGATTTGTACTATCCAGATATAAATGTTCGCAGTGCCTATAAACTGGATGATGAAACTCTTGATTTAGCCAGAGGAAAGTTCACTTTTGATGTAGAAGAAAGCTACTCAACCTATACAGTTACTATTACTGTGGACGATAAGTTGGGGGGAGTGGCCCGTTCAACCTTAATCGTCAAAGTAGATTCCAGTAATTTTGATAGTGTGGATGTCCTAGAGCCAGTTAGTTTTGCCTTTGAGCCCAATCCGCCTTTTCTCTCACTAGACCCAGAACTCAATGATGCGCCCTTCTTTGATGTGGAATTTGTAGAGAATCCCATAGCGGATGGTAAGCCTTTGAAATGGAGGCTGAATGTAACGGATGTAGATTCATCGGTGGTGGAATATACCATTGATTGGGGGGATGGAACAGAGCCCACATCCGCTATTATTGGCAATCCCAACAATGACTCTGTACGGAACGAGTTTAATGTAGAGCATAAATATAAGTCTGGGGTTAAGAATGGACCTTTTGCCGGAACCACCTGGGTAAGGGGACTGGATGTGACAGATGATTGGATAGAGTTTTCTCAACCCTTTGTTCCATCCGGAGAGTTGAGAACTCTGGATTGGAATTTTGATATTCCGGAAGACTCTATTGAAAAAGTGGATCTCTTTGTTAGTACTAAGAATAGGGGAGAAGGATTATTCCCTTGGGACGTCCAATTGGAAACTGATTCAATTGGGGTTTGGGGAGAGGAGAATCTTCCAGATAGTAATCCTAATCGTTTGATAACTGCTACTTGGACTAGGGATGATTTCCGTTGGCATAACTGGAAAGACTCTACCAAAACATTTGGCAGACTAGACCAATTTGAATTAGAAGAGGAGGAATTTGCTTTTGGCAAACAATACTATGTTGGAATTCGAGCAGTTACCAAAACAGGAGAAGTAGATTCCACAGTAGCATCCTTCAATCCTTTAGAACCATTTGTACGGCCATTCGACACGGTGAGAGAATGGGGTAGCGGTTTAGTAGAATTACACTCAGGAAACGTGCTGGCCAACCACAACCTAGTATCCTTTGCCGGTTTGCACGGACCCCATCAATTGCAATTGGTCTATGACTCAGAGCGAGCCAATCCCCAGGAATATTTATTGGAGGTAGAACATTCTACAGAATCGGATAATCTGAACTCCCGTTATCTAGTCACTAACGTAGTAGTAGAAGGAATAAATCTGAAAGGGGAAGAAATTGCAGTTAAATCCCAGGGGGTTGATGATAAGGAGTACAAATTAACCTCCGGAGATACCATTTGGAAGTTACAGACGGATAATGGTGTAGGGGATGAATATGTAGCCAAAGCAGTAGTGGGATTGGATGTCAGTGATTTAAAAACAGGCTTGTACTCAGCTACAATAGATGGCGGGATTCTAACTTTCAATGAAGGCAAATTTGATAACAGTGACAGGGAAACCACATCGAAATCTGTTGCCATAGTCAACTCTAGTAATAGTCCTTTTGGCAGCGGTTGGAACTTGGCAGGACTGCAAGAAATCTTTGTGAATGAAGAGGAATCAGCTTTATTGGTAGATGGAGATGGGACAGAATTAGTATTTGTCAATAAAAATGCCCAAAATCGCAATTTCTTCACCAATATTCTCAATTTCTTTACCGGAGAACCAGATCCAGAATATGCTGCTCCTTTAGGAGATTTCTCTCAGCTAGAATATTTGGAGGACGTAGATGATTTTACAGGATTCCGTCGCACGCTTAAAGACCAAACAGTATATGAGTTTCCAGCTCGAGCGGTAACTACGACCGGTGGGAAAACTGATATTCGCTATTTATTGAGCTCGGTAAAAGACCGCAATGGTAATGAAGTTACTTACTCCTATGACTCGGAGGGAATAATCGATTCCATTACCTTCCCAGGTAATAAAGAGGTAGATTTCGTTATTGAAAATGGTTTAATTACAGAGATTAAAACTCCTGGGAATAAGAATGGAGGAAATCTGACTCAGCTTGGTTATAATGGCACAGAACCTCAACTAGCAAGTATCAAAGACCCGGATGAGAGTATGAGGCAATGGACCTATGTTGGTGGGACTAATTTTATTGAGACGGAAACCACCAAACTGGGAGCAACCTATACTTATGGGTATGAAGCTGGTGGAGCTGCTACCCTTTCTCGCAGTGGAGGAGAAAATGAGATAAGTAACTGGACGGTCCAACCAGCTAATACCTACGGGCTGAGATTCGGTCCCGATGGGAAAGAACTGGACTCTGGCTTTGATGTTACTAAGGTAAATAAAGCGCCAACCGCTTACCAAGTGGCGAATGTAGTCTATACAGAACCAGCATTTTCCGATACAGAAAATTCTAGTTCAGAGGAGATCAATACTTATAAATATGAATTGGATAGCTGGGGACGGTTGGTGGGAGTTGCTGATGATATTAGTCCCCTAGTTTTAGAAGCAAGGAATTCTTCTAATGGTTTGGTAAGTCGGCGACTGGATGGGGAAAATAACGGGGAATCATATGGCTACGACGATCGGGGCAATCTCACGAAGATTGAGTATCTGGGTGATGGAGCGGACGGTTCCCAGTCCTTGAAATATGATTCAGAATTCAATCAATTAATCAAATTTACCGATTCCAACAATAATGTCACGAGCTATGAGTTAGATACGAACGGGAATATTAAAAAGCAAATCCGGGGTAAAGACACAACGGAAGAATTGGTGCTTACCTATACTTATAACGACCAAGGGCAGGTAGCAACTATTACCGATGAACTGAATCGCGTGACTAAATATAGTTACTACGATGGTCTACGCGAACAAGGATTATTGCAAAAAATTGAATTCCCAGACGAAACAACTAATCAATTTGCCTATGATGGGGCAGGGAATTTGGTTAGTTTTACCAATGAAAGGGAACATGTTACTACCTACACTTACGATGGACTGAATCGCCTCAAAACTGAGACCAAACCGGAAGTAGATGGGGAAACCCCAGTTACTAGGTATGAATATGATGCTGCTGGGAATGTGACGAAGGTAATTGATGCCAATTCCAATGAAACTAAATATAAATATGATATCTATGGTCGTTTAAAACTGGAAACCAACGCTTTAAACGAGGAAATAAAGTATATTTACGATGCAGCAGACAATTTAGTAGAGCTGATAGATGGGGAAGGCTATAGCAGGACCTATACCTATGACGGTCGCGGTCGAATTAAAACTGAAGTAGATGCTCTAGATAGGACTACTAGCTATGAGTATTTTGATGATGACCAAGTTAAATCGGTTACGGATAGGCTGGGTTATAAGACTAGCTATGAATATGATTTTCGGAATCGGTTATTGAAGGAAACCGATGCCAGGGACAAGGTGACGGAATATGAATATGATGCAGCCGGAAATTTGATTTCCTTGAAAGATAGAAATAAGTATGAAACCAAGTATTCATATGACGCTCTCAATCGTCAGTTCAAGGTAACCGATGCGGAAGGTGGGGAGTTTATTACAAAATATGACCCGGACACTGGCAATGTGGCTAGGACTATCGATGCAGAAAACAATGCAATAATTTATACCTACGACAAGCGCGATAGGGTTAAAACTATTACCGGTGCAGAAACTGGGGTTATTGAATATGAATATGACCCAGCGGGCAATGTAATTGAGCTGACGGACGAACGGGATAATACTACTACTTATACTTATGACGAGCTGAATCGACAGGTCCAGATAGAAGATGGGGAAGGGGGTATTACTAAAATCAGCTACGACTTGGTAGGTAATGTGGTTGAGGTAGAAGATGCAGAAAGGAATATTACCAAGACTAGTTACGACAAACTGAATCGGGTGGAAGTGGTAACTAACGCGGAAGATGATACTGCCGAATATAAATACGATAAAAATGGCAATTTAAAGGAAGTCCAGGATGAAGAGGGGCGAGTTACTAAATATGAATACGATAAGCTCAATCGATTGATAAAAGTAACCGATGCAGAGGAACAGATTACAACTACCCAGTACGATGTAGAGCAAGATGATGGCTTATTTGCCACGGTAGTAACTGACCCTCTGGGAAACACCCGCAGCAGCGTTACAGATAAACTGTATCGGGAGATTCTCCTGGAAGAGAAGCTGGGAACTACTAACATTTCTGAAGAAGATGGTGGAACTTATATTACTAAGTACTCATATGATGATGAGCAATCTATCATCAAAATGATTGACCCCAACTCTTGGGAGACAGAGTATAAATACGATAAGCTCTATCGCTTGATTGAACAGACTGATGGGGAAGGGGAAAAGACTAAGTACCGATATGATAAAGTTGGTAATGTGCGGTTTCTAACTGACCCGAGAAATAAGGTTACTGAGTATCAATACGATAGGGTCTATCGTTTGCAAAAGGAAATTGATGCGAATAATGAGGTTACGGAATATGGCTATGATTTGGCTGGGAATTTGATCGCCATCAAGGACAGGAGAGATAATACTACTATCTTTGAATACGACGATGTGAATCGTCAAACTTCCAGAATTAATCCCTATGGGGCAAGATTCACAATTGACTACGATAAGGTAGGCAATGTTATTAAGGAAACTGATGAGCTAGGGCTGTCTACTAAATATGACTACGACGAGCTCAATCGCTTGGCAGTTGTAACGAATGCGGAAGATGACACTGTTGTCTATGGCTACGATAAGGTGGGCAATGTTATCAGCGTCCAGAACGAACGGGGTAAAATAACCCGATATGAATATGATAAGATTAACCGCCAGACGAAGATAACCAACGCTCTCAGTTTTGAGACCACTATCGATTACACCAATGACATCGAGGAAAATCAGTTGGTGGGTCTAGTGACGGAGCAAGTTGATGCTGATTCCAGTCGCAGTAGTGAGTGGAGAACTGATAGCAGGGAAAGGCTACAAACTTTTACTAATGCTGACGGTACAACGGTAAGTTATAGCTATGATGGCAACGATAATCTACTAGTTTTGACGGATGAATTGGGTCGGGAAACTAGCTATACTTATGATAAAGTCAATCGTCCTTTGACGGTAACTGATGCAGAGAATCGAGTTGTTACTACGAATTATGATGGCAATGGAAATGTTATCAAGCTAGTTGACCCGCTGGGTTACATTACCGAATACGATTACGACAATCTCAATCGTTTAACTAAGGAGTACGACAATCTCAATCGCACTGTCAAATATGATTACGATGAATCTGGGAATCTAAAAGAATTTATAGATGCCAATGGTGGCAAAACTAGCTACGAGTACGACAATCTGAATCGTTTGTGGCGGTCCCAAGATGGGTCGGGTGGACTCACTAGTTATAGCTACGATGCGGTGGGAAATTTGAAGGGTGTGAAAGACCCCAATAGTAATAATGATGATGATTGGGAAACTAATGGGAATGGCCACACTGTCACTTATTTCTATGATGACCTGAATCGCTTGTCCAAGGAGGTGGATGCTAAAGATGAAGAGACTAGCTATACCTATGATGGGGTTGGCAATTTAAAAACTGTTACGGACAGGCTCGGTAATGTTACTAAGTACGATTACGATGACATTGACCGCCTGATTAAACGGACTGACGCTAATAATAAGACTTTCTTGACTGAGTATGACCGGGTCAATAATGTTATTGAAGAAACTGATGAGCTGGAACGGGTTACTACCTATAAATATGACTTGCTGGACCGGTTGGAGCAGGTGATCCATGCTCCTATAGATGGTCATAGTTATAGTGTTGAGTATACCTATGATTTGGTAGGTAATCTGGAAACGGTTACCGATGAGTTAAATCGCACTACTACTTATAAGTACGACAACATTAGACATCTCCAGAAATGGCTTCGCCATTTCTGGAGTACCTTTGGGATATTTGCGATATTTCGTCGCAGGCGGTTGTTTCGATTGCCTGCGACGAAATAATAAGCTTTTCAAATATTTGCTAATACTAATTCAAATAAAAGTTGTCATGCAAATATTAAATCATAACGCAATTTTTTGGGAACTTTCATCAATTCAAAATTCAAGCTCCTATTCTAAGTCTTACTAAACCACAAACTGTCAAAATTACTTGTGAATAATTTTGGCTATTTAGACGAAATCTTTCCGAGGCAATTCTAAATATTTTGAGGATTCTTATCAAGTGTTCTACAAAGATTCTTTGCTGAGATTTTCTCTTATTCTCCTCTTTGATTTCTACTGGCATTTCCTTATTTTTTTGTTTCTTTGTTGGAGTTTTTATACGCTCTTCTCCTGCATAAGCTTTATCCCCATTATATCTTTGAATTTTGTCTAACTTTTTTGATTGTTCGCGCCATAAAGTAATATCACTTTTTGGTCCTGGCTCTCCTACTATTACATCCACTATTTCTTGCCCATTTGGAGTCGTAATTAATTGATTTTTTCATGTATGACTTTTTTTCTTTCCTGAGTAACATTTTTTGGGTTTTTCATAATCTGAAGGCCTTTCTCTATCTTGTTCACAGCTATCTACAAGTAATTCCAAATTAGTTAAAACTTCCTTGACCCATTCGGAATCACTTGGATTTTTTTTTACCTGTTCTAGTAAACTACCAGGTAAAATTTCATTCAAAATATTCATCCAGTAATGAAAAAAAATCGATTGTTTCCCGGTTTCTTCAAGAAACCGGGAAACAGTCCTTATTTCGCTGTTGATTCACATACATTAAAGTGGATTCCTAAAATTTCAAATGTTGGGTGATTATGAAGATAAAATAATGTCAAAATAATTTGTTCTTCTCTATTTAGGATTGATTTTCTCCCTCCACCAGATTTGATTAATCTAATTTCTGTTTTAGCGATTTCTTCCTTTCTTTTTTTCTCAGATTTTTTAGCATTGTCTATTAGCCTATTCAGTTGTTCATTGCTTAACCCTATGACTCTTTTTGTTGAATTTGGATTTTTTTTGATGTAGGTAACAATTTGAACCATGTTTTCCTTTATTAGGGTTATTCAAGTCCACTATATCACAAAAAAGAAAATTAATTTTCTTTTTTGGAGATGTCTATTGGCCGCCAAAAGGAAATCAAAACTCCTCTAGGTTTCATTACTAAGTTTGAGTATGCCGATGATACGGATAATAACCTGTTGGTGCTGACGGTAACGGATGCTGAAAATAAAACAACTATCTCTTACAGCGATGGATTGGGAAGGTTGACTAAGTTTGTCAACGCCGACAATACAGCTCTTACCTACAAGTACGATGGCAATGACAATCTCACGAAAGAAACTAACGAGCTGGGTAAGACCACTATTTATACTTACGATTTGCTGAATCGTCAAGAAACGGTTACTACTCCGTTGGGGAATGAAACAACCTATACCTATGATAAGAATGGCAATGTTCTGACCGTTACTGACCAACGGGACAATGCGACAACCTATACTTACAACGAGCTAAATCTTCTGAGCTCCGAAAAAGACGCGCGGAGCTTTATTACTTACTACACTTACGACGATGAGGAAAATCTGGCGAGTGTTAAAGACCCGCTCAATAATGTCACGGAGTATACCTACGATAAACTCAATCGACTGGAAACGGAGACACAGATAGAAATTGGAACTCGAACTTACGATTACGATGAAGTTGGCAACCTAACGCAACTGGAAGACCGCAATGGGCGAATCGTTCAGTTTGGATATGATGCCTGGAATCGTCAAATTTGGGAAGCCTGGTTAGAGGGGGATGCTGTGGTTAAAGTTATTACTTACGATTACGATGGCGCTTCTCAATTGATTGGTGTGGAGGATGACGTTGCTAAGTATTCCTATGAATATGATGATGACTCTCGCCTAGAACGAGAAACCCGGTCTACTTCTGGGGCTACTCCTAAGGTGGTGCTGGACTATGACTACGATGATGTGGGTAATTTGTCTAGTATCATCGATCAGGTTGGAGGAGTTTCCTTTGGGGTCCAAACTTATACCTACGATGACAGGCATCGGCTGAAAACTATTTCCCAAGAGGGGAATGGGGTTACACCGAAGACTGCGGTTGTTAGTTACTACGATAATGGCCAGTTGAAACAGTTGGAGGTGGAAGATGTCTTTACTACTAGCCAAACTTTTGATGATGATACTCGTCTAACTGGCAAGACCCATGTTACTGAAGCAGGGGAAACTCTGGCTTACAGCTATGAGTATGAAGGGACAATCATCACGAAGATTACTAGTCCGAATGGGGTAACCACTTTTGGCTATGACGATACGGACCAATTAACCTCGGCTAATTCTGATTTCCAGGCGAATCAGAGCTATAACTACGATGCAACGGGGAATCGACAGGGGGATAAGATTGGCAGCCACAACCGTCTGGAAAGCGATGGAGTTTATACCTATGAGTATGATGGGGAGGGGAATCGCATTTCCCGGACGGAGATTGCTACTGGGGTGGTTACTACTTATGTGTGGGATTGGCGTAATCGTTTGGTGGAGATTTCCCAGAGTAATGAGTTGGATGAGGTTGTTTGGAGTTCTGAGTATAAATATGATGCTTTTGACCGCCGTCTAGGTAAGTCTGTGGATGGTGATGGAGATGGAATCTATGAGCTGGTGGAGGATTTTGTCTATCATGGGGATTCTATCTATTTGGTGCTGACTGGGGATGAGATAAGTCAGAGGTATTTCTACGGTCCGGGAACTGATTTGGTTCTGGCTGAGGAGACTGCTGAGGAAGGTGTGGAGTACGCTTTGACTAATCATCTGAATTCGGTGGAGTTTATTCTGGATTCTGCAGGGAAAGTAATTAATGAGATTGTTTACGATAGTTTCGGCAGTATTGTCTCTGAGACTCATCCTGGTGTGAATGTACGCTACGGTTTTACGGGTCGGGATTTTGATAAAGAGACTGGTTTGGGATTCTATCGCACAAGGTATTACGATTTTGTGACGAGGCGGTTTGTGTCTCAAGACCTGCTGGGGTTTGCGGCGGGGGATGTTAATCTCTATCGCTATGTGGGTAATACTCCTACTGTTTATGTGGATCCCAGTGGGATGATTGTGGAAACCATTTGGGATGTTGCTTCTGTTCTTCTAGGGGTGGCTTCTTTTGCTTACAATGTCTATCAGGGGGTTAAGAATCGGGAGAGATCTTATTTTGTGGATGCTGGTTTTGATCTGGTGGGGATTGTTGCTGATGTTGGAGCGGTCTTGTTACCTGGTTTTCCTGCTGTTGGTGCTGCTACGATTAGAGTTGGTCGTTTTGCATTGAGGGCTGAGACTGCTATCGAAATCGCGCAGGTAGCCAATGTTGGCGTTAATGCTTACCAGGCAACAATTTCTGCTAAGGGCTCGGTTCAGGCTTTCCAGGAAGGTCGTATTACTGATGGTTTCCTTAATGCTGGAGGTGCACTCCTATCTGGTGCTGGGGTTGCTACTTCTTTCAAAGGTAGCGCTCCTGGTAATGCTGGTAATTTACTTAGGAAGGGTCGTAATGTTATTAATGATATTTTTGGTGAGGGTTCTTGGCCTAGAGGTGGTAGGCGGCTGGTTACTGCTGCTGAATCATTAGGTACGGCTGGGAGGATCGATGCTAGTGATGTTGCTGACTTCAATCGTCCCCTGAAGGCCCAGACTGGAAAAGTGACAGGATCTAGCCCGGGAAACTCAGGCGACCTGAGTGAGAGTAGTTTAACCTTTGCTCAGGAGCTTGAGCTAAACCAGTTACGTGCTAGTCTCATAAATGATGTGGCTCAAGCAGCAGCACCTGTCTCCAGGAGACTAAGAGAGTTGGATCCGAATGTCAAAATCGGAGTCAGGGGCAGCCTTGCGAGAGGTTTTAAAGGATTGCAAAAGAATGACCCTGTTACAGGCGCAAGAGTGCCTTTCAATCCAGATGATTTCGATGTGGATGCATTTATAGTAAGTGATGAAATTGCGGAGTTTTTCGGAGATAAAAAGGTCCGGATAGCGCGAAACAATCCCGAGCTTGATGAGTTATTTGACATTACAAGAGCGCAAGATGAAATAGACAATGTCCTGAGAAAAAATCCTGCATTCAGAGGATTGCGAGAGTTCAAAAAGACAGGAAAGGGACTTCAGAGAGAGCCTTTCACATTTAGAGTTTTCACAGAGAGCGAAGTGATAAACTTGCTGTATGAAAAGAACAATTTAGAATTCAACGATGAAGCTCAAGTCTTTTTATTAACTGGTGATTAGACATGAAAATATCTGGGAAAGTTAGGATAATATCTGGAGTAGGAATTCCTCCTTTGGGAACCTTCGAGGAAACGGTCGAGAACGTTTCAAAAGTTTTAGGTGTCAACCTTCACAGAAACGAGACGGATGAATTTGAGCCATTTCCAGCTTACTCTGAAGTAGTTATGGGATTGACCGTTGTCCTCTTAGATCCTTCACCAGGCACGATCAACAAGATGCATTATGAACTGCAAGTTTATGGAGGATCCTATGATGTAGACAAGAATTGGGTAGATATTTCTGAGCATTTAATTGATCTTCTTGAGAATAGCTTGGATATTACTTGTCGAAAACTTTGAGACACTTAGCAACAATAATCAACACCCTATGAGAATATTGGAGATTGATAAAAATCACTTCTATGAGGTAGATTATATCTCTTCCGGGAGAGGTGGCATCATGAGGAAGTGTACTCTTCCTTTCTATAAGGTTAGAGTTGATTTACTTCCTCCTGGAGTTACGTCCTTCGTTGCAACATCAGATCTTCAGGGCCGGAAAATCAACAAAGATTTGAACAGGTTAGTGGGCGAGGCGATTGCAGAAGAGTTGCTATTTCTGCAAGATTTTGGTGAGGTTCCCAAGATTGACTTCGTGATTTTAGCTGGCGACCTGTATGACTACCCTGACTGTCGAAAACTTGGGGGTACTGGTGATGTCACTAGCGTGTGGAATTCATTCGCGAAAGCCTTCGATTTTGTTGTAGGTGTAAATGGCAATCATGATATTGTATTAGATAAAGAATTAGAAAATAACGCTATTATTCTCGACGGCGACCTGAAGAACATTAAAGGAATTCAGATAGGAGGCATCTCCGGGATAATTGGTAACACCGACCGCAACCAAAGGAAAACTCACTTAGAGTTCGATAAATCTCTACAGAGAGTAGTTACCAGAAAGACAGATATTATCATCATGCACCAAGGCCCAGATGACCTACACAATGGGCAGCCTGGGGAACCTTTGATTAGAGAATATTTGGAAGATAAGGGTTCGAGTATCGTCATATTCGGCCACTGTCATTGGTCAAAAGCGTTTATTGAAATAGGCAATAATCAAGCGTTGAATGTTGATAATCGCTTATATTTATTCTGCGAGTAGGGGGAAACCTGGCAAAACTGCGACGAGGGGCAATCTAGCTCAAAACCCTTGTCATATCATTTCCGGTAGCATCGGAATGATACATCCATTTTCTCTACTACCTTCGATAGTACCCTTCTTCTGTTTTTTTCCAGAAGGCAATCTACCCCATGGGACACAGGAGTCTGTAAGAGCTTTCCGGGAAGGGGATTATGCTGGTGGAATAACTCATGATATTGGGGCTACTCTATCTTTTAGGCTTTTGCTGGTGATGGTCGCTTTCCCAGTAAGATTGAAATTGAAGATGTTTCATGCTCAAAAGTAAATAACAAGGGCAAAAACTGTGCTAATCTACTGGTGAAAGACCCAATTCAGGCGTTCCTGGTAAAACAAACAATTTAGTGGACAATGAATTAGAAAATCAATTTCTGATTGTACAAGGCATAAGCGACCCGGAAGTCAGAGAGCAGATCATCACTGCAGGTCTAGATGTCAGCTCTCTAGACCCCTCTCTGACTCCAAGAGCGTTAGAAAGGTTCCAAACTCTTATTGCGGATAAATTAAAGGCCGGAAAAACTATAACAAGAGGACGATTAGGCAATATTGATACACGTGTGGCTACCATTAATAAAACAGCTGAAATTGAGAGAAGTGGGTTTGGTGTTCTGTTTGAGTTTCCAGTGGTAATCAATAAAGCGGGAAATAAACGTTTTATTGACATAGTTCAAACAGATTTTGATACAGGAAAACCAATCGTAGGATTCCAACTCATGAAAGCGAAAAAAGGTAAAGTAATAAGGGAAGATGAGGAGACAGCTATTGAGCAGATTAGAAAAGCCGTTGATTTCTCTGTTGAGTTTATAAATACACGAAAAGAAAGGTGAGAAAAGATGACAAGTAGTATTTCCTTTTTTTGCGGACCATTAGATAACAAAAAATTACAAGACTATGCTACATCCCTTGGGTTTTATTTAGTCTCTACTCGTATCGACAAAGAGGTTAGCTCAGACCCAAGCTTGGGGCCTTACTGTTATTTATCTCTAGTTCCTAAGTCTATGCTACATCCATTTGGTAATCCTCCAGTTAGAGTAAGTTCTGCCTTAGATCCTGCGTTGGGCTTTATGAGAGCTTATTTTCAAAAACCTTACTTAGTTTTGGGGCATATCCAGTGGACCGATGGTCCGTCTAATCTTGCTTGCCAAACTTTGCCTTACTACAGAAAAATAGTTAAGTGGATAAAGAAAGAATGGGGGAAACATGGAGATATCTACATAGGGAATGAAGCGAAGAGTCTCATTACTGAAGGAGCAGAGAGGGTTAATTCTCTGCCTTTTTAGTGCAAGTAGCTTTGGTAGGGTACTAAGCTGACAGCGTAACGTACCATCTATTTACTCAGGGCAGCCATAAGACAAAAAAGCATCTTATGTTTGCCCCAATGTGGTGGATAAATGTCGAATGCAAGGGACTTTTCTGGGTTTAGCATGCCTTTGTAGTGAAAGCTACATTGGGGTTTGCACGTAAACCATCAATTGCAATTGGTCTATGACTCAGAGCGAGCCAATCCCCAGGAATATTTATTTGAGGTAGAACATTCTACAGAATCGGATAATCTGAACTCCCGTTATTTAGTCACTAACGTAGTAGTAGAAGGAATAAATCTGAAAGGGGAAGAAATTGCAGTTAAATCCCAGGGGGTTGATGATAAGGAGTACAAATTAACCTCCGGAGATACCATTTGGAAGTTACAGACGGATAATGGTGTAGAGAATGAATATGTAGCCAAAGCAGTAGTGGGATTGGATGTCAGTGATTTAAAAACAGGCTTGTACTCAGCTACAATAGATGGCGGGATTCTAACTTTCAATGAAGGAAAATTTGATAACAGTGACAGGGAAACCACATCGAAATCTGTTGCCATAGTCAACTCTAGTAATAGTCCTTTTGGCAGCGGTTGGAACTTGGCAGGTCTGCAAGAAATCTTTGTGAATGAAGAGGAATCAGCTTTATTGGTAGATGGAGATGGGACAGAATTAGTATTTGTCAATAAAAATGCCCAAAATCGCAATTTCTTCACCAATATTCGCAATTTCTTTGCCGGAGAACCAGATCCAGAATATGCTGCTCCTTTAGGAGATTTCTCCCAGCTAGAATATTTGGAGGACGTAGATAATTTTACAGGATTCCGTCGCACGCTTAAAGACCAGACAGTATATGAGTTTCCAGCTCGAGCGGTAACTACGACCGGTGGGAAAACTGATATTCGCTATTTATTGAGCTCGGTAAAAGACCGCAACGGTAATGAAGTTACTTACTCCTATGACTCGGAGGGAATAATCGATTCCATTACCTTCCCAGGTAATAAAGAGGTAGATTTCGTTATCGAAAATGGTTTAATTACAGAGATTAAAACTCCTGGGAATAAGAATGGAGGAAATCTGACTCAGCTTGGTTATAATGGCACAGAACCTCAACTAGCAATTATCAAAGACCCGGATGAGAGTATGAGGCAATGGACCTATGTTGGTGGGACCAATTTTATCGAAACGGAAACCACCAAACTGGGAGCAACCTATACTTATGGGTATGAAGCTGGTGGGGCTGCTACTTTAGAACGCAGTGGCGGGTCCGACGCGAGTAATTGGACTGTCCAACCAGCTAATACCTACGGGCTGAGATTCGGTCCCGATGGGAAAGAACTGAACTCTGGCTTTGATGTTACTAAGGTAAATAAAGCGCCAACCGCTTACCAAGTGGCGGATGTAGTCTATACAGAACCAGCATTTTCCGATACATTCAATTCTAGTTCAGAGAAGCGAAATACTTAGGGCTTGCTGTGTAAGTGTCAAAGTCAGACTGGATAGGGGTTTTCAGCTTTTTCTGGGGAAAAAAGTGCAAGGCGATCTCGCAGAGATCCGCGAAGAGCGCGCATCTAGAGACTCAAAATCCTTGCATTTTACGGAGGCGATCGCCCAGTAAGGTTGATAACCTTTGAGATAAAACGATGGTTTTGCAAGCTGTGCAGCCTGGAGCGAAGCTCCAAAGACTTATTCAGCAAACCCTACTTATAAATATGAATTGGATAGCTGGGGACGGTTAGTGGGGGTTGCTGATGATATTAGTCCCATAGTTTTAGAAGCAAGGAATTCTTCTAATGGTTTGGTAAGTCGGCGACTGGATGGGGAAAATAACGGGGAATCATATGGCTACGACGATCGGGGCAATCTCACGAAGATTGAGTATCTGGGTGATGGAGCGGACGGTTCCCAGTCCTTGAAATATGATTCAGAATTCAATCAATTAATCAAATTTACCGATTCCAACAATAATGTCACGAGCTATGAGTTAGATACGAACGGGAATATTAAAAAGCAAATCCGGGGTAAAGACACAACGGAAGAATTGGTGCTTACCTATACTTATAACGACCAAGGGCAGGTAGCAACTATTACCGATGAACTGAATCGCGTGACTAAATATAGTTACTACGATGGTCTACGCGAACAAGGATTATTGCAAAAAATTGAATTCCCAGACGAAACAACTAATCAATTTGCCTATGATGGGGCAGGGAATTTGGTTAGTTTTACCAATGAAAGGGAACATGTTACTACCTACACTTACGATGGACTGAATCGCCTCAAAACTGAGACCAAACCGGAAGTAGATGGGGAAACCCCAGTTACTAGGTATGAATATGATGCTGCTGGGAATGTGACGAAGGTAATTGATGCCAATTCCAATGAAACTAAATATAAATATGATATCTATGGTCGTTTAAAACTGGAAACCAACGCTTTAAACGAGGAAATAAAGTATATTTACGATGCAGCAGACAATTTAGTAGAGCTGATAGATGGGGAAGGCTATAGCAGGACCTATACCTATGACGGTCGCGGTCGAATTAAAACTGAAGTAGATGCTCTAGATAGGACTACTAGCTATGAGTATTTTGATGATGACCAAGTTAAATCGGTTACGGATAGGCTGGGTTATAAGACTAGCTATGAATATGATTTTCGGAATCGGTTATTGAAGGAAACCGATGCCAGGGACAAGGTGACGGAATATGAATATGATGCAGCCGGAAATTTGATTTCCTTGAAAGATAGAAATAAGTATGAAACCAAGTATTCATATGACGCTCTCAATCGTCAGTTCAAGGTAACCGATGCGGAAGGTGGGGAGTTTATTACAAAATATGACCCGGACACTGGCAATGTGGCTAGGACTATCGATGCAGAAAACAATGCAATAATTTATACCTACGACAAGCGCAATCGAGTAAAAACTATTACCGGTGCAGAAACTGGGGTTATTGAATATGAATATGACCCAGCGGGCAATGTAATTGAGCTGACGGACGAACGGGATAATACTACTACTTATACTTATGACGAGCTGAATCGACAGGTCCAGATAGAAGATGGGGAAGGGGGTATTACTAAAATCAGCTACGACTTGGTAGGTAATGTGGTTGAGGTAGAAGATGCAGAAAGGAATATTACCAAGACTAGTTACGACAAACTGAATCGGGTGGAAGTGGTAACTAACGCGGAAGATGATACTGCCGAATATAAATACGATAAAAATGGCAATTTAAAGGAAGTCCAGGATGAAGAGGGGCGAGTTACTAAATATGAATACGATAAGCTCAATCGATTGATAAAAGTAACCGATGCAGAGGAACAGATTACAACTACCCAGTACGATGTAGAGCAAGATGATGGCTTATTTGCCACGGTAGTAACTGACCCTCTGGGAAACACCCGCAGCAGCGTTACAGATAAACTGTATCGGGAGATTCTCCTGGAAGAGAAGCTGGGAACTACTAACATTTCTGAAGAAGATGGTGGAACTTATATTACTAAGTACTCATATGATGATGAGCAATCTATCATCAAAATGATTGACCCCAACTCTTGGGAGACAGAGTATAAATACGATAAGCTCTATCGCTTGATTGAACAGACTGATGGGGAAGGGGAAAAGACTAAGTACCGATATGATAAAGTTGGTAATGTGCGGTTTCTAACTGACCCGAGAAATAAGGTTACTGAGTATCAATACGATAGGGTCTATCGTTTGCAAAAGGAAATTGATGCGAATAATGAGGTTACGGAATATGGCTATGATTTGGCTGGGAATTTGATCGCCATCAAGGACAGGAGAGATAATACTACTATCTTTGAATACGACGATGTGAATCGTCAAACTTCCAGAATTAATCCCTATGGGGCAAGATTCACAATTGACTACGATAAGGTAGGCAATGTTATTAAGGAAACTGATGAGCTAGGGCTGTCTACTAAATATGACTACGACGAGCTCAATCGCTTGGCAGTTGTAACGAATGCGGAAGATGACACTGTTGTCTATGGCTACGATAAGGTGGGCAATGTTATCAGCGTCCAGAACGAACGGGGTAAAATAACCCGATATGAATATGATAAGATTAACCGCCAGACGAAGATAACCAACGCTCTCAGTTTTGAGACCACTATCGATTACACCAATGACATCGAGGAAAATCAGTTGGTGGGTCTAGTGACGGAGCAAGTTGATGCTGATTCCAGTCGCAGTAGTGAGTGGAGAACTGATAGCAGGGAAAGGCTACAAACTTTTACTAATGCTGACGGTACAACGGTAAGTTATAGCTATGATGGCAACGATAATCTACTAGTTTTGACGGATGAATTGGGTCGGGAAACTAGCTATACTTATGATAAAGTCAATCGTCCTTTAACTGTAACTGATGCAGAGAATCGAGTTGTTACTACGAATTATGATGGCAATGGAAATGTTATCAAGCTAGTTGACCCGCTGGGTTACATTACCGAATACGATTACGACAATCTCAATCGTTTAACTAAGGAGTACGACAATCTCAATCGCACTGTCAAATATGATTACGATGAATCTGGGAATCTAAAAGAATTTATAGATGCCAATGGTGGCAAAACTAGCTACGAGTACGACAATCTGAATCGTTTGTGGCGGTCCCAAGATGGGTCGGGTGGACTCACTAGTTATAGCTACGATGCGGTGGGAAATTTGAAGGGTGTGAAAGACCCCAATAGTAATAATGATGATGATTGGGAAACTAATGGGAATGGCCACACTGTCACTTATTTCTATGATGACCTGAATCGCTTAAAAAAGGAGGTGGATGCTAAAGATGAAGAGACTAGCTATACCTATGATGGGGTTGGCAATTTAAAAACTGTTACGGACAGGCTCGGTAATGTTACTAAGTACGATTACGATGACATTGACCGCCTGATTAAACGGACTGACGCTAATAATAAGACTTTCTTGACTGAGTATGACCGGGTCAATAATGTTATTGAAGAAACTGATGAGCTGGAACGGGTTACTACCTATAAATATGACTTGTTGGACCGGTTACTTGAGGTGACTTATCCCGCTATAGATAATGTTACTTCTAGTTCTAGTTTTACCTACGATGCAGTTGGTAATTTGCTAACCTCTACCGATGAATTGGGTCGCACTACTAATTATAAATACGACAAGATTAATCGGAATACTGAAATTAAAACTCCTCTAGGTTTCATCACCAAGTTTGAGTATGCCGATGATACGGATAATAACCTGTTGGTGCTGACGGTAACGGATGCTGTGGGTCGGAAAACTGTTTCGAGTACTGATGCCCGGGAAAGGTTGAGGTCATTTGTTAATGCTGATAACACGACGACAACCTATACCTACGATAGCAATGACAATCTGTTGACTGTTGTAGATGAATTGGGTCGGGAAACTGCTTATACCTATGACTTATTGAATCGGCAAACTCAGGTTACTGATGCGGAAGATCGAACTATAAAGACGGATTACGATGCTAATGGCAATGCGATCGAAGTTGTTGACGAGCTTGGCTATACTGTGGAATATGGGTATGACCAGCTCAATCGTCTAACATCTGAGTTGGATAATCTGAATCGTTCTCTTACCTATAGCTACGATGAAGAGGGAAATCAGACCAAGGTAACAGATTCTAATGGTGGGTCCACAAAATATAAGTACGATAAACTGAATCGTTCTGTGGAGATAACCGATGCAGAAGGAGGAAAAACTACTTATACCTATGATGAGGTTGGGAATTTAAAGAGTGTTAATGACCCGAATAGCAATAATGGTGGGAATAGCAACAATGATGGTCACACTGTAACTTACTCATACGATGCTAGAGACCGATTAATAAAGGAAATCGATGCGGTAAATGAAGAAACTACTTACACCTACGATGCAGTTGGGAATTTAAAGACTATCTCAGACCGTCGCGGAAATCAAACCAGTTATAACTACGATGAGATTAATCGCGAAATCGAACGGATTGATGGGAATGGCAATAGTTTCAAAACTGAGTATGACAAGGTAGATAATGTTACGAAAGAAACTGATGAACTGGGGCGGATAACTACCTATGAGTACGATGTGCGGAACCGGTTGCTTGAGGTGACTTATCCTGCCATAGATGGAGTGGTTTCTAGCTCTAGTTCTACCTACGATGCAGTTGGTAATTTACTGACCTCTACTGATGAATTGGGTCGCGTTACTAAATATAAATACGACAAGATTAATCGGAACACTGAGATAAAAACTCCTCTAGGTTTCGTCACCAAGTTTGAGTATGCCGATGATACTGAAAACAACCTGTTGGTGCTGACGGTAACGGATGCTGTGGGTCGGGAAACTGTTTCGAGTACTGACGGATTGGGAAGGTTGAAGTCGTTTGTTAACGCTGATGAGACGACGACAACCTATACCTACGATGGCAATGATAATCTGTTGACTGTTGTGGATGAATTGGGTCGGCAAACTGCTTATACCTACGATTTATTGAATCGGGAAATAAGGGTTACTACTCCGTTGGGAAATACTACCACTACGGAATATGACAGCAACAGTAATGTGGTGAAGATTACCGACCATCTCAACAATGCTACAAGATATACTTATAACGAACTGGATTTACTGGCGACGGAAACGGATGCAAGAGGTTTTGTTACTACCTATACCTATGATGAAGAGGAAAATTTAGGGACTGTTGAAGATCCGCTTGATAATCTCACGGAGTATACCTATGACAAACTCAACCGACTGGAAACAGAGACACAAGTAGGGATTGGTACGAGAACCTACAGCTACGATTCCGTTAGCAATCTAATCCAACTATTGGACCGCAATGGCCGCATTGTCCAGTTTGAATACGACGATTGGAATCGACAGACTGCCGAACTGTGGTTGGATGGAGACACGATTGTTAATACCATCGCTTATGACTATGATGCAGCCTCTCAGCTAGTTGAGGTAGAGGATTCGGTAGCTAAGTACTCTTATGAATATGATAACGATAGCCGTTTAACTAAGGAAATTCGAGATACTTTTGGCTTTACGGACGAGGTGGTGTTGGACTACACCCATGATGGTGTGGGCAACGTGTTGACTGTTACTGATACGGTTGACTCGATTCAGTTGGGAACTGAATCTTATACCTACGATGCCCAAGACCGAGTTACTACTATTTCTCAGATTGGTAATGGGGTTACTCCTAAAACTGCTGTTGTTACCTATGATGATGCTGGGCAGCTGGAACAACTGGAGGTGCTGAATGCTTTCAGTACTGCTATTACTTTTGACCTGGATGGTCGTCCTGTCACTAGGACCCACACTACGGCAGTTGGGGAGGTTTTGGCTTATGGCTATGAGTTTGATGAGGTCAATCGCATCACGGCTATTACTAGTCGGAATGGTGAGAGCAGTTTTGAATATGACGGTACGGACCAATTAACCTCGGCTAGTTCCGATTTCCAGGAGGATGAGAGCTATAACTATGATGAGACGGGCAATCGGTTGGGGAATGAGATTGGTGCCCACAACCGCTTGTTGAATGATGGTGTTTATAGCTATTCATACGATGCGGAGGGCAATCGCATTCAACGGATTGAACTTGCTACTGGGGTGGTGACTGACTATGAGTGGGATAGTCGGAATCGTCTGGTGGAGGTCTCTGAGAGCAATGAGTTAGGGGAGATTCTTTCTAGTTCTCAGTATCAATACGATGCTTTTGACCGCCGTGTGGCTAAGTTTGTAGACTCGGATGGGGATGGGTCGTTTGAGCTGGTGGAAGGTTTTGTCTATAACGATGATTCTATTCTTTTGGTGTTGAATGGGGATGAGGTAAGTCAAAGATATTTCTACGGTCCGGGGACTGATTGGGTTTTGGCAGAGGAGACTGTTGGTTCGGGGGTGGAGTACGCTCTGACTAATCATCTGAACTCGGTGGAGTTTATTCTGGACTCTGCTGGGGAAGTAATTAATGAGATTATTTACGATAGTTTCGGCAATATTACCTCTGAGACTAATCCGGGTGTGGATGTGCGGTACGGATTTACGGGTCGGGATTTTGATAAAGAGACTGGTTTGGGATTCTATCGCACAAGGTATTACGATTTTGTCACTGGTACTTTCCTGTCTGTTGACCGGCTGGGGTTTGAAGCGGGGGATGTTAATCTCTATCGCTATGTGGGTAATGCTCCTACTATTTATGTGGATCCCACTGGGGAAATTGCTATCACGGCGGTTGGGATTCTTACCTACGCTGCCATTGGGGCTGCAACAGGGTTCGCTGTGGATGGGATACGGCAGCTAGGGGCCATTGTTGAAGGAAGCCAAAAAAAGTTTGATTTCCAGCGTTTCGGTCTATCAGGTCTTACTGGAGCTGTTGCGACTCCTCTTGGAGTTGCTGCTTTCGCTTTCGCACCGATACCCACCGCTGTAGCTGCTTTTGGGTTTGGAGGTTTGTCAACAATCAATGCTGTCGCCAATAGCGATTTCGAGAATCGCCCCATCACGAGTACTCTTGATATTGGTCTATCTGCTTTAAGCACTTTTGGCGCACTGTCAACCTTTGGGAAAGCTCGCACATTGTCAACGGCGTTAAGACCTGGCAGTTTTGCCGCACGGCGTAGCAATGTTGGTCGTTTCTTCCGCGATGAGGGAATAAACACAATTAACCGATTAGCCAACTTTGTTCTTTCTCAGAGATCGCGAAGCCAACCAACAATCCCTACTATTGTAGATGATGGCTCCATTATTGATGTCAAAGCTACAAGAGTAGTAGGAGGGGATGCGGATCTGGTTGTCTCTCCAACTCAAAGAGTAAATGTATTGACTGCGGCTGATGATGGTCTTGTCCCAGTTAGTTCTGCTCTCGGAACATCTAACTCTACCCAGGTTGCTGGTTTACTTTCTTCTGCTAAAACAACCACTAGTCTGCTATCCCTCGGCAGCATACTCAACCAAAGGGATAACGTTGGCCTCAGAAATATTGACAGTTTTATATCCTCCATTTTAAATAAAGGGGGCGACATCGCTATTGAGGAAGGGCCCAATTCAGGTAATATTGCTGGTGAAGCAAGCGCTGGCAGTGCACTAACTGCTGAGGAAATTTCTATACTTGATTCAAACATAGATTCTTTAGCTCAACAAATAATTAATGGAAAGTGGAAAGAGGCGTTTTTTGAAGATCCACACGATATTTTGCCAAAACATACAAATATGGGATTTGTCGTCGAAGCTCTCGGAGAACCCTTGGTAAGAGAGAGAGCCAAGAGTCGTGACATGACTTATATTCGTAATTTAGTCATACATTATACCGATATACAAGGTAACATTGTCGAGGGAGCAGGGCCAATAGAGCTTGACTATTTATTATTGAAAGACTCTAAAATTGTGGAAATTGTTAGTGTTAAATTAGATCCTAAAAGGATTAAAACAAAAAAAGACGTAAAGCATTTTCGTCATCTTCAAAATATACCAACAAATAACGTAGAAAATCTAAGGAGTTATTTGAGGCAAAACTTTGATGATAGTCCATCATATAATCGAATTGTTAATATACAAGTATCATTGAATCAAGGTAAAATGACAATGTCGCTAGATCAGTTTCGCCAGAATTATATTGGACCCAGCTTAGACACGTCTAATGTTATTGGACTCTCGACAAAAAGCTCTCGACGAAATGTTCATGGCCTTCAACTCGATGTAACGAAAAAAGAATTGCTCGACATATAGCAATCAGGAATGATATGTGAGAAACTGAGATAGTAGTGAATTGTACGCTTGATGGAAGAATTAGATGCCTTTATTGAGTCCAATCCTGACTCAAGAGAATTGAAACGAGCACTAGCAGTAAGCATGACCTTGCGAGGTTATCCACATAGAAAAATCATGAAAGTGTTGAAAGTATGCTCTGGATTCATAAGCAAATGGAAACAAGCATTTATAATGAATGGAGTGGAGGGTATTAAGCTAGCTCATAAAGGCTCACAAGGATATTTAAGTCCATCCGAAAAAACAAAAGTTATCACCTGGTTAAAAAATAATAAAACCTGGAATCTAAACGAACTAGAATATTATGTTGCTGAAAATTTTGGAGTGACATTTGCTGCCAAATCTAGCTACTATCAGCTGTTTCATGAAGCAGGGGTTTCTTGGAAAAAATCACAGAAGAAGAATCCTGATAAAAAACCAGAAGAAATAACAGCAAAAAAAAAAGAGATTGAAGAGCTTTTAGAAAAACATAGAAAGGAAATTGAATCAGAAAAATTGCTCATATTTTTCTTGGATGAATGCCATTTAATCTGGGGTGATATTTGCGGGTATGTGTGGGGAAAAACAGATAGTAGAATTGAAATACCAATTAAAAATGAGAAAAAAAGACAAACTTATTATGGAGCAATGAATTACCGAACGGGCAAAGTAATTGTAAAAGGATATCCACAGGGAAATACAGAGAATACAATAAAATTTGTAAACTATTTGATAGAGGAAAATAGAAAAAAACAAATATTAATTATCTGGGATGGAGCTTCATATCATCATAGTAAAGAATTCAGAGAATATTTAGAGAAACTTAATCAAGGAAAAACAGAAGAAGAATGGTTAATAAGATGTATTAGGTTAGCTCCAAATGCTCCAGAACAAAACCCAATTGAAGATGTGTGGTTACAAGGAAAAGAAATGTTACGCAAGTATTGGAATATTTGCCAAAATTTTAGGATAGTTAAATGGTTGTTTGAGTGGACAATTAGTCAAGAAAAGTTCTTTTTTCAAAAACTAAAAATGTATGGCTCTTTCTTATAAAATATCTTTGATTATCATCTGTTTTCAAAAGTGAGCCTGCAGCGATCGCATTTATTTGAATTGGCGATCGCATTTATTTGAATTGGCGATCGCATTTATTTGAATTGGCGATCGCATTTATTTGAATTGGCGATCGCATTTATTTGAATTGGCGATCGCATTTATTTGAATTGGCGATCGCATTTATTTGAATTGGCGATCGCATTTATTTGAGCTGGCGATCGCATTTATTTGAGCTGGCGATCGCATTTATTTGAGCTGGCGATCGCATTTATTTGAGCTGGCGATCGCATTTATTTGAGCTGGCGATCGCATTTATTTGAGCTGGCGATCGCATTCACTTGGCCATGGACAAAAAATTTCGTAAAGTACCGATTGTGCCGGTAGGGTCGGAAATATGCTTTTCTCACATATCATTCCTGATTGCTATAGTAACTTCAAAAGTAAAACCAAAATTACAATAGGAAATAGACAACGATGAGTACACGAATGTATAGAAACTTTGAAGCTCCTAATGATGGTTCACAACGTTTACCCATAAAATCATCACCGTGGCATTTTGAACGAGACGTAAGAATGCCTCTTAGCCAATGGGAACTGATAATTGAATTTACCAAAACTATCGATCCTGAAAAAGCAGAGACTTTAGAAAGGTGTTCCATAGGCTCATTTAACAATGATGATTATTTAGATATCTCAAAGTCTGATATATCTAAAATGATCGATATCATGCTCGAACTGCAGACTGAGTTAGAAGTCTCCGAACCTATAGTCTCTTTAAAGGATAGGGTGTTTCACGAAATAGATCATGAGTTTACAAATGACGCATATAAAAGAATGCTAGAGGCTGTAATAGCTGTTTATCGAGAGAGCTTACGACTTGGCGAACCAGTTTGTGCGTATAATGATTAAAGGGAAAGGAGATTATATGCAGTAGACATCGTAAGAATTGGTTCTCGTAAGTGGTCAGACAAAATTAATTGTGCAAAAAAATGGCTGAAACCCAAAAGAGTCAAGACAGATTATATCAAATCAATTTTGTCCAAGTACTTAAATCTCATCTTCTCCACTACCTTCGCTAGCACCGTTCTTCTGTTTTTCTTCCAGAAGGCGATGCCGCTCTTATCCGCTCTCGCGGCGCACCCCGTGGGACACAGGAGTCTGTAAAAGCTTTCCGGGACGGGGATTATGCTGGTGGAATCGGTCATGGTATTGGGGCTACTCTCTCTTTTGGTGGTGCTGCTTCTGAGCTTCTGGGTGGTGCTGGTAGGACTATTGACGAGCTTGAGGAGTTTTCCTCCCGTGGTGGTGGTAAAGGTGGTGGGGGTAATTTTGCTTTTGTTGGTGTTGGTGGTGGTAAGAGTCGCTTCCCCAATGAGATTGAAGTAAAGAAAGGGGGCAACAGCTTTGCTGCATCTACAAATAAAAGAACCAGTTCAGGTGCAAACAGAGGAGACCACACAAGCAATATTGGGGGAATTGGTGATACAGATGCAATCAGGCTAGATAAGGCAAAAGGGGAAGTGCTGTCGCCAACGGAATTGAGTGACCTATTCTCTCGAACTGGTGAATCCGTTGTAAGAACACAGTCATTTGAGCAGGCTAGAAATCTAGCACTTCAGGTGGCAGGTACTATAAATCCCTCAACAAGGATACCTGTGATTGGCAGACTGGGAGTAGGAAAGGGAAAGGTTGTTGGCTTTGAAACTCGCGTCGAAGGGGAATTTAAAAGATTCAGGTTGGACTTTGACCCTACCAAAGGACCACATTTCAATGTAGAGGTTAGCAAAGGTTCTAGTAGGACTAAGGTGGCGGTAGAATTTCCTGGCTCCGAGGAGAGTGTTCGGAGTAGACTGAAGTCATTAGACATCTCCAAAAACTAGGGGTGCAATCTTGATATATAAGGGTTTGAGAACCTTTTCTGGAGATGTCTATTTGAAATCTGAAAATGTTTGCTATAAATAAGCAATGAGGCAAGGAAAATCATGAAATACGAGTACATTTTTCCAGATATAGCAAGCTTTTTGGCGAAAGAGGGTTACTTTTATGAGCTTCTCAATCCGGAAAGTCATGATGGAGTGGTAGCTTCTGAATGGCTTGAGAAGAACTTCCCGATATGTCCATCAGGTCGTATTGATTGGCAAAATGTTGTGGACTGCCACCGTCATCCCTGGCAAAGTGATGAGGAGTTAATAGCCTTGTTTCAGAACGTAATCAAAAATGAGAAGTTAACTGGAGAAGTTGTAGTCTTATGGACTAATGTACTCACATTTGGGCTAAAGCTTGACATTAGTACATTGTGCAAAAACGCAGCAGAAGTATTTTCAGAAGACTGGGACACATGGATATTCAGCCTATCAGAGCTATATTGCATCGAAAATTATCACGAGGGTGAGTTGTGTTTTGGATATTCACCTTTGATATCAACTCCGGTAGCATCGGAATAATATATCCCATCTTATCCACTACCTTCACTAACACCCATCTTCTGTTTTTCTTCCAGAAGGCGATGCCGCTCTTATCCGCGGAGCGGCGCACTCCATGGTCTGTAAGAGCTTTCCGGGAAGGGGATTATGCTGATGGAATAACTCATGGTATTGGAGCTACTCTATCTTTTAGGCTTTTGCTGGTGATAGTCGCTTTCCCAGTAAGATTGAAATTGAAGATGTTTCATGCTCAAATGTAGATAACTTGGGCAACAACTGTGCTAATCTACCGGTGAAAGACCCAATTCAGGCGTTCCTGGTAAAACAAACATCTAATCAGAAAGGGTCGTAATCATATTAAACAACTCTTTGATGGGGGCCCTGGACCTAGAGGTGGTTTGCGGCTGAACGCTGCTACTATTGGTAATGGTTCCTTGTTCGAGAATGGAATTGAAGTTGTTTCATTCTTAAATGTAAAGAAAGGGGGTGACGACGTTTTTGCTATTGGTGAAGGGCCTAATTCAGGTGATATTCCAAATGGGACAAACAGTACAAGCACTAATGGCCTTAAAGTTGGTGGTGGTAGTCGTGAAATAGCACTAGGAGTGGCCACAGGCGAAAACCATATGCCTGCGAACATAAATGATGATACACCTATTCTTCTTGAAAAGTTTTCAAGAAAGGTCAATGCTCCATACTACAGAGGATGGCCTGGTTACGAGAATCTTACGCCAGATTATAAACGATTGGGAGAATTCATCTCCAGAAATTTACAAGAGGCAAATACTATTCACTTTAATCTTGACCTTTGGAGTAAAGGACGATATAAAAAATGGCTAAACCAGAGAGCCAGATCTGGAATTAGCACTCCTGACCTAACCAACTTTGACGGAGATGGTGGTAACGTTACTAACTGGAAATACAACACCATAATTAACAATCCAAAACTGCTCAATAAAACCATTTTCTATGGACCTGGTGGAACTAGGATACCTCATGACCAATTACCTAGACATGTTGTTGGTGGTACTCAAAGACCACGCAATAATAATTAATATCATGTCCGTTTAGATCGTCCCTATAATTTGTCTAGCCCCCTAACCCCCAACATTGGGGGAAAAATTCATCAAAGTCCCCCAGTATTGGGGGATTTAGGGGGCAATGCTAATTAAATGGCCGATGTATAGTTATATAATGATAATGCTCCCGGACATGATATAACATGGTAAATTTGACTTCAGAGCCGATAAAATATGAATCAGATTGAAGAGTTCAAGCTAATCACGGAAAACCTTGTGGGTGCGAGTGCAAAACTTTACTCCTATTCATGTGGAATGCAATCTTTAATAGTGCTTCTTTCCAAAGATGGGAGGTTTTTCACCCTAGGTTTCAAGGACGTTGCGAGGCTAAAAGCTAAGACGGAATGGATCTTCGAGAATCCTGAAATAGAAAAAATTGATGAACAAAAATATAAGATTTATGACGAAAATCTAAACTATGAAATAGTTTGTCGTAGTTTTTCAGTGTACAAGACTTTGTTACCTCAAGTTGTTGAAAGTCATTAGATGGGGTTAAGTAATGGAAAAAAAATTAATCGAGCAGTTTCAAGAACTGACTGGGAAAATTGCTCAGGTTGTTAAATACGATGGAGACAACTCTCTGCTTATTTTAGAAGTTGAGGAAGACAAAGAAGATGAGGAAACAATCATATATATAGTTTGTTTTGATTGTACCTACATTGAGTTTTCCCTCTGTTCTTATTTAGATGGAGTAACTATGTTTGATAGGAATAATTCGATTTTTCTTGAAGATAATATACATAATTCACTATCAGTTGTCTGTCGGAAGATAGAGTTGTGGAATGACGAGCAGTTTTATGACCATCTAATTAAAATTACAAAATCGGAACAACAGCATACGCCTATTGAGTTCAAGAAACTCTCTATAAAGGATTTTAATGACACTGCTAGAAGGAGAATTCAACCCAGATAATATATCGGAAATCCAGCTTAATGCTAGTGATATTCCCAATCCACCTTTAGGGCCAACTAAAGCTCCCACAATTGCTTCGGTAAAAACAGAGATTATTGCCGACGAGCCGCAACTGGTAATTACCGGCTCCAATTTCACTACCGATACTTCAGAACCAAAGCCTAGGGTTCGCTTCCAGCTAGGCAATTCTCAATTTGAAGCTAATTTGGTCACTATTAGTGAAGCTAACAATCTGGAGCAGTTGACAGTAGATGTGCCAAATAATATTTCCTTGGGAACGGTTTCTGGAATTGAGGTAATTCGCTCCGAAAAGGTCAATAACTTACCGGGGTCAGAAAATGAAACCACCATAGAATTTGCTAGCAAGCCCTTCTCCATCGAACCGAATGGAGAATATATTTTGGGAGTTTCTAGCCTTAAGGATGAATTAGTAGTAATTAACCGAGATATTCAAGATCTAACAGCTAAAATCGCTGTGGAAGATAATCCTAGGGAGCGAAATGATTGGCTCCAGGATGTGGCAGTTACAGCAGCAGGAGACCGGGCCTATGTTGTACTGAAAGAAACTGGCACGGTAGCCTTAGTAGATACAGTCTTGCTCCGTCAGGTGGATGCCAATCTAGATGCCAATAAAGAGACTATTGTTTTACCTGCAGGGGCGAAACCCAACTTTATTGCCATTGGAGAATATGACCAATTTGCCTATATAGCAGATAGTAATAATTATTCAGATGGCAGAGGACGCATTTACGTCTTAGATTTAAATCCCAATTCAGTTACTTATAACCAACATGTAGAAACTATTGAGTTAGATGGAGCGCCTTTAGGAATTCAACAAATAGATATAGATCCAGAAGGCAAGATATTATATGCAGTAGCACCCAACAAGCGAGTCTTTGGGGGGAATGTGGAAGATGCCAGCCGTTTATATGCCATTAATGTAGATTTGGCAGATAAAGATAGTGGAGCTACTTGGCATGGAGTAGTTGCTCGGACAGAAACAGGAAATGGAGAAACTATTACAGGGGCTTATGGAGTTCAAGCTCTTCCAGATTCAGAAGTAGCTGTGACTAATCTGAATTCACAAATTCACGGTTTCCAGGTCTTTACTTTGGGAAAGAATGGGTTTGAAGAAAAGAATACAGTTGGACTGACCTTGGGAAGTTTTCGGGATTACTTTGATGTCAATAATGCCAAGTCCATAGCTATTACTAATGATTTGGAATATGGCTTTGTGGCAGCAAGCAATTATATAGCCCACTTTCCGCACTTCGTTTTGTAACATACATGGTAGCATATAAATCTTGACTAAATTGGCTATTGGATTGAGTACTTATACCCAATATTCCGCCGGTAGTGCTGTTGTACAGAGTGCTACAGACCAGAGGGGAGAATACATTGGGAAAAACAATATATTACATAGGGCGATCGCTCTAAGAGATAGATCGGGGATCAGCAAAAAGTGCGCCATAGAGGGGAAAAATACCACCGCGATTTTGAGGAGTAGCGGGTTGAGGTAAAATAAAAAAAGGAAAAAAATGTTTTCACAAAAAATGAGTAATAATTATGGGTATAATGAAAATTGAAAATTTAGACCATTTAGGAATAATAGCGGGAATAATTGATGAAATTGGAATAGTAGAGATAATTAATAATGAAATTGGAATCGACTCAAGAGAAAATATAACAGCAGGACAAATAGTAAAAGCGATTATTTTAAATAGATTAGGATTTGTTTCGAGACCATTATATCTATTTCCGCAGTTTTTTGCAGATAAAGCAACAGAACATTTATTGGGAAAAGGAATAGAAGCGAAACATTTAAATGATGATAAAATTGGTAGAGTAATGGATAAAGTATACAGTAAAGGCGTATCAAATCTGTTCCTATTAATTGCTATAGCTGCTTGCGCTAAAAAAATATGGAATTTCTACAAAATTTTCCCATTTAGATGCAACATCTATTGCTGTCCATGGTAAATATGAATTTAAGGATAGTGGGGAAGAAATACTACAACTAATAAAAGAAGAAGAAGAGGAAAAGGAAAATTTACCAATTAAAATTACTCACGGTTACTCTCGGGACCACAGAGCTGATTTGAAACAATTTATTATCGACTTGATAGTAAGTGGAGATGGGGACATTCCTTTATTCTTGAGAGTAGCAGATGGCAACGAAAATGATAAAAAAATTTTCAGTCAAATTGTCAAAGATTATAAATCGAGGATTAGTTTTGAGACAATTATAGTTAGTGATAGTGCTTTATATAGTGGAAAAAACTTAGAATTAATGCAGGGAATTGAATGGTTATGTCGCGTCCCATTATCAATTAAAGAGGCTAAAAATTTAGTAAATAATTTGTCTAGGGATGAATTTACAGAAAGTGAGATATCAGGATATTCATTGAGGGAAGAACTGAGTCAATATGCAGGAATAAAACAAAGATGGTTAGTAATAGAAAGTCAACTCAGAAAAGTCTCGGACTTAGAAAAATTAGAGAAAAAAATTGAGTCAGAAGAAGTATTAGTATATCAAAAAATAAATCAACTGAATCGAAAAAACTTTGAGAGTATTGAAGAAGCCTTAGAAGTTGCTAGAGGCATATCTAAAAAATAAAAATATCATTGTTTGACTGATATTGAGGTATTTAATAATCCTGCAAAGACAGGTAAAAAAAAGGATAAATCAAAATATTTGACTTATAAAGTACAAGCTAATTTAGAGCGAGAAGAGGAAGTTATTAAACTAGAAAAAAATCGAGCTGGCAGATTTGTATTAGCTACAAATATCTTAGATAAAAACAAATTAACTAACGATGCTTTATTAAAAAAATACAAAGAACAACAAGCTGCTGAAAGAGGTTTTGCTTTTCTCAAAGACCCTTTATTCTTTGCCGATAGTATCTTTCTTAAAAATTCTCAACGAATTGAAACTATGGCGATGTTAATGGGATTATGTCTTCTAGTTTATTCCATTGGACAAAGGCAACTTCGTATTCAGTTGTCCCAAACCAAAAAACGAATCAAAAATCAATTAAATAAATTAACCGCTCGACCTACATTACGCTAGATATTTCAGTGTTTTCAAGGTATTCATTTGGTTTTGATTAATGGGATTCAGCAAATTTTAAATCTAACAGATGAACGACAATTTATTTTGAGTTTTTTCCCAAAAGCATGTCAGAAATATTATATTTTATCTGGGTAAATTATAGTTTTTATTTCTCTACTATCTTTTTAAAGATACTCAGCTTATCTCTTATATTATAGTCCATTTTTATAACTAATTATTCTCAATAAATTACAATTATTGACAATTAATAGATAACCCAAGAAAAAGTTTGCTATATAATGCTATTTTCTCAGAAGCTACTGAGTATTTTTACTCTCTACAAATTAGCGATCGCGCTTAAATGTCACTGCGTAATATTTATTACTTCAATATGTAGTGTCAAATCAGTTTTGTCGCACTTCGTGCTATAGCACTACCGGCGGAATGTGGGTTTTAACTTCATCATGAAAAATCATATCATATCATATCCAAAGGCTGGTGACAATCTGGTGGATGATTTATTGGGGGCTTTTGCTGGTCGCCAGGTGGTTTTAGAAGGTGTTGGTAACGGTCGCTGGTCCAACAATGTTGATGTTTCTGTAAATAAAGGTGGCGATCGTTTTGCAATTATGCGAGATTTATTTAAAAGACTAAATTTTATTAAAAGACTAAATTTTAGTGGTATAAATGTTGACATTTCTACTTTTTCTAAAGCTAGTAAAGTGTTTGTCAAAATAATCCGGTAAGATAACCAACTTTTATCTAGGCAGAAATGCCCACTCTCTAATCTATCGATAGAGCAGTTCGGCGACCCTCTCTGCAAGTAGCTATCAAAAATTTTCCGATTACGAAGTTTGAAGTTGGGTTTTGGTATCAGATTTTATGACTGGTTGCAATAGGTAATTAGACTTAAAAACCAATTTAATAACCCCTGGCTTAGGGTAAGTTTAGGCTGCTAATAGTTAGTGGGAGCCTCTTTTGTCCTGCTTGTTTGACTATGTAAAGATTTTCCTAGTTTTATAACTAGAGATGAAGTTTGTATTAGTTTAATTAATAGGGGAGAAAAAAAATCTGAATTGAAAATCTAAAAAAATTATTTGTAAAAGTTGAAAATGGTGTTAAGATGTGAAATCGAAATAAAGAATAGTCGAATTGGCTAATAGCTTCAAGGGTTTCCGAGAAGCGAAAGAACTTAGTAAAAATGTTTCTAACCGAGAGCAAGCAACTCGCGCACTCTTCGCGGATCTCTTCGAGATCGCTCTTCGGCACAGACAACAAAGCCTTAGTTGATGGAGGAATGACCACATGGTACAAACCAAATCGAGCGCCGGGTTCAAGGCTGGAGTACAGGACTACCGCCTAACTTATTACACCCCCGACTACACTCCCAAAGATACGGATCTTCTGGCAGCTTTCCGCGTCACGGCTCAACCGGGCGTTCCTCCAGAAGAAGCAGGGGCAGCGGTTGCAGCTGAATCTTCTACTGGAACTTGGACGACGGTTTGGACCGACGGACTGACAGATCTGGATCGTTATAAAGGTCGTTGTTACGATATCGAACCGATCCCCGGTGAGGACAATCAGTTTTTTGCTTTTATTGCTTATCCCCTAGACTTATTTGAAGAAGGGTCAGTAACCAACATGCTGACCTCTATTGTGGGTAACGTTTTTGGTTTTAAAGCACTACGGGCTTTGCGTTTGGAAGACTTGCGCATTCCTGTTGCTTACCTGAAAACCTTCCAAGGGCCTCCCCACGGTATCACTGTTGAGCGGGATAAGTTGAACAAGTACGGTCGTCCTTTATTAGGTTGTACCATTAAGCCCAAGTTGGGTCTGTCTGCTAAGAACTACGGTCGGGCAGTTTACGAATGTTTGCGCGGTGGTTTGGACTTCACCAAAGACGACGAGAATATCAACTCTCAGCCTTTCATGCGCTGGCGCGATCGCTTCCTCTTCGTCCAAGAGGCGATCGAAAAGGCTCAAGCTGAGACCAACGAAATTAAAGGTCACTACCTCAATGTAACTGCTCCTACCCTGGAGCAAATGATGGAGCGGGCTGAGTTCGCTAAGGAAATCGGCACCCCCATCATCATGCACGACTATATCACTGGTGGTTTCACTGCTAACACCACTCTGGCTCGTTGGTGTCAGCGCAATGGCGTTCTACTCCACATTCACCGCGCTATGCACGCCGTAATCGACCGTCAGAAGAACCACGGTATGCACTTCCGGGTTTTGGCTAAGTGTCTGCGCATGTCTGGTGGCGACCACCTCCACTCCGGTACCGTTGTAGGTAAACTGGAAGGGGAGCGGGGCATCACTATGGGCTTCGTTGACTTAATGCGTGAAGACTATATTGAAGAAGATCGTTCTCGCGGTATTTTCTTCACCCAAGATTGGGCTTCCATGCCTGGGGTAATGCCTGTAGCTTCTGGTGGTATTCACGTTTGGCATATGCCTGCCCTGGTGGAAATTTTTGGCGACGACTCCTGCTTGCAGTTCGGCGGCGGTACTCTTGGTCATCCCTGGGGTAATGCTCCGGGTGCAACTGCTAACCGGGTTGCTTTGGAAGCTTGTATTCAAGCTCGTAACGAGGGTCGCAGCTTGGCTCGGGAAGGTAATGACGTTATCCGGGAAGCTTGTCGCTGGTCTCCAGAGTTGGCTGCTGCTTGCGAACTGTGGAAGGAAATCAAGTTCGAGTTTGAAGCGATGGATACACTCTAACTCTGGGTTAGTTGTTAATTTTTAAGGACTTAGTAATAAATACTTAAAAATTGACAACTCTACTCAGCAATCTCTAGGGAGACGGGGAGGAAGAATGGATGCCAAAACAGTTGCTCGAGATACGGCCAAAGTTTTACAAAGTTATCTTACTTACCAGGCAGTACGCACTATCATCAACCAGCTAGGGGAAACTAATCCCGGCCAAGCAATTTGGTTGAGACAGTATTCCGACAAAAACAAAATTCAGGACGGAGAGGCTTACTTACAAGGTCTCATGTCTGAGGATAAAGAGTTAGTTTTGCGGATTATGATTGTGCGGGAACACTTAGGCGATCGCGTCCTGGAGTTTCTCCCGGAAATGGTGAGTACTGGGATTCAGCAGGCTAACTTGGAACTGCGTCGCGGTCTTTTGGAACGTTTGACCCAGACTGCCGACCCGGAAAATCTACCCAAGCCAGATAACTCCAACTCTGAATTGGATGTTAACGATACAGAAAGTTAAACATTGTTAATTTAATCAAAGAAAGCACATGAAAACTTTACCTAAAGAGCTTCGTTACGAAACTCTCTCCTACTTGCCCCCCTTAACCGACCAGCAAATCGCCAAGCAGATCGAGTACGCCCTCGACCAAGGCTACATTCCTGCAGTTGAATTTGAGCAAGATCCCAAGCCCAGCGACCATCACTGGACAATGTGGAAATTACCTTTGTTTCAAGCTACCAGCGCTCAGGATGTGTTAAATGAAGTAAGAGAATGTCGTTCAGAGTATTCTAATTCGTACATTCGGGTAATTGGCTTTGACAACATTAAGCAATGCCAGACCCTTAGCTTCATCGTTCACAAGCCTAGCAACAGCCGCTACTAAGGCCAGGCGATAAAATATCCCCCTAAATCCCTCCTTCGGCAAGCCTTGTGGAAGGGGGGATTTTTGGATTTAATCCGATGTAGTAGAACCGTAGGGTGGGCATCGCCCACCTTATCTTTGCTATTCTTCCTAAGAAAAATAGCTGTAGGTAAAGAAGAAAGCGATCGTAAACAATATTATTTCCATATTTTGTATTTTATCTTTTAGGTATCAAATTCAATCGCAGAAATTTTAGTCAAGCCATTCATAGTATTAGGTTCAATTTTGACGTGCCAAAAATTTTGTGAAAAATATGGTTTCCAATTTGTAATTGGGGCAATAAGTTTTATGGGAAGCTTATCTACAGCATTTGAACTGATTATAACCGCAGGACGTATTTTCTTAATTTCTGCACCAATGGTAGGATCGAAATTCACAAGCCAAATTTCTCCACGCTTTGGCAGTTCTGCCCTAGTATTCAATGATATCACCTGCCATTAACTCTTGCCATTCAGAATCTTGTTGATAGTGAGCCATTAATTTTTCAGCTTGACTAGCTAGAATACTTCTACGTTCAGCAATGGGTAATTTTAGAAAAGCAAGACGCTCTTCTAAAGATAGATCTTGTTCCTTGATGGTAGAAAAATGGGGATCTACCTCTGGAGCCAGAATAATCACTTTAACAGTTTGCCCCACAGTGAGATTTGGAGCTTGGATCTCGATTTTATTTCCTGGTAAAACTTTTGCCGTTGTATATAAGGTTGATTTTAGCATTTTAATTTACCCGTTAAAGAGGACACAGAGTCCGAAAGAGAGAATAGATAAAGTTATTGTAAATAGCCCACCGCGAAACGCTATAGCAATTCCCAATGAACAAGTGGCGAGTTCGTGCAGAAAAATGCCCCTTTCGCTTTGTACAAAGGTGATGCTGCATCGGCTGCATCACCTTTGTCTTATGAATGTAGCAAAAACGACACTTTACTCGCGAAACGCTATAATATATTTTGAGATGCCATTGTGCTGTATTAACTATCAACTGTCAACTATCAACTGTCAACTGCTATAGATGTTGTGGTGGGCAATGCCCACCCTACTGTATAACTATCAACTATCCACTATCAACTATCCACTGCTATATACAAGTCATTGAATCTTTATCCGATGCTCGAAACCATTCAAATCCAACTTTATCAATTAGAACAATTTGCTAATAGTCTAGTTAACAACCAACTCACTCATCTGAGCTTAACCAGTATAGGAGTAATTTTTCTCGCCGGACTTCTCACCAGTCTCACTCCTTGCATGCTCTCCATGTTGCCTATTACCATTGGATATATTGGCGGTTATGAAGCTGAAGGAAGATTAAAAGGGGCAGTCCAATCTGTTTGGTTTTCTCTGGGCCTAGCTACCACTTTAGCAGCATTGGGAATCCTGGCTACTTCTTTAGGTAAAGTTTACGGACAAATAGGCATTGGCTTACCCATTATTGTGAGCGCGATCGCCATTATTATGGGCTTAAACCTGCTAGAAATTCTTCCTCTGCGCTTGCCCTCTCTTGGGGCTACGGATTGGATTACAGATGATCTGCCAGCAGGACTGCGTTCTTATTTACTGGGCTTAACTTTCGGCCTAGTAGCTTCTCCTTGCAGTACCCCCGTTCTCGCTACTTTACTAGCTTGGGTGGCCACAACCCAAGATGTCGTCTTAGGAGGAGGTTTGCTTCTTGCTTATACCGCAGGATATGTGGCTCCTTTGATCTTAGCTGGTACTTTCACTGCCACTATTAAAAAGTTGCTGGAGTTACGTCGCTGGTCTAGTTGGATAACTCCTGCTAGTGGTGCTTTATTATTAGGTTTTGGTGTTTTTACTCTCCTTTCTCGCCTTCCTCTGCCCATATTTTAGGAAGGAGCAAGGACTTGGGCTATGGCTGAATCCAAGGCTGTGCTACCCTACACCAAAATACCCATTATCAAATTTTATTTGTGATGTTCAACTTCAATAACAGTATGAACATTTCCTCGAGGGGAAAAGTCACCTTTTACTTTAGCAACAAGAGGGTCGCAGGCAGCGATAAAATCATCTAGAATTTGATTAATAACTTCTTCGTGGGAAATATAGCGATCGCGGTAACTATTGATATAGAGTTTCAGGGCTTTTAACTCTACTACTTTTTCATCGGGGGAATAAGTTAGATAAATAGTGGCAAAATCAGGATAGCCGGAAAAAGGACATTTACAAGTAAACTCCGGCAAAGTAATATTTATATCGTAGGTCCGTCCGATACGAGGATTGGGGAAAGTAATTAATTCTCCTTCCTCAATAGCTCTTTCTCCGTATTTCAGTTTTTTGGCTTCATTAGACATTACTCTTAAACGGGATGAACTGTTGATTAGCCCTCAGATATGGGGGTGGAGGGACTTGAACCCTCACGACTTTTAAGGTCAACGGATTTTAAGTCCGCAGCGTCTACCATTCCGCCACACCCCCGCTATATTACTACTATTGTAGTATAGCGGTTAGGAAATTTACCCACAATTGAATATTAGAACACAGATTCTGGAATTTGTCAAGACTTATCTAAAAAAAATATTCAAGTTGGGTGGTTGCTTAATTTGAGACGGCGGCGATCGCCTTTTCCAGTTCTGTTTGATTCAAGTCCGTGAGAATAAATACTTCTTGAACCGTTTTTCCCTGTCTGGCGATGACTTTATAGCCGCCCCGTATGGGAACCGATACCCTCAATTTTAGCTTGGGGCAATGTCCTTTGGCACGGCTAATTCTGCCTGGAGTAACTGTGGTGATTTTAGTCCGAGCAATCAGTTTTTCCAGAACTGGAATTAAACCTGGGATATGGGTAGAATGGTTCCAGACTAACCTGCCTCCTGGTGAATTGTCCATTCAGGCTGTCTCCAGAGGGGCCATAGTTAAACCAGCACGACTCAATTGTTGATGATAGAGTTCCGCTGGTTCTGCCGGTCCGATCCAGACGAGCGCCTGTCCTTCGTTATGTACTTGTTCCGTCAGAGTCCAAGCGCGATCGCTGGTCATGTCTGGAATATACTTCATCAAGCATTGGGCAACATGCTTGAAAGTATTGAAATCATCATTGAGGACAATTATCTTATAGTTTGGATAAGGCTTGCGAACTACTTTTTTTCCTACTTCAGGCGCTACAATAGAAGAAGTGGCCATTGGTCTAAGTCTCTGTTGTTAGTCTTATATTTTTCTCTTCTCACTATTATAATTAAGATTTAACATTTATTTGTAAATGCAAGAGATTTGTTTGACTCTCTTTTTTCCAGATAGGATCGCTTATTATAGTTCATACATATTACCTCATGACGCAGACAAAATTAGAAACCCCACCCCAGCAAGATTCAGATGGTTATCTCAATGAGTTGCCCAACGAGGTAGAAATGTCTCTCTTCGATCACCTCGAAGAATTGCGACAGCGGATTTTCTTCGCTCTCATTGCTGTATTCTTAGGGATAATCGCCTGTTTTATATTTGTCAGACCCATTGTCCGGTTTTTGGAAGTTCCCGCTCAGGGGGTCCAATTTCTCCAACTAGCTCCAGGAGAATTCTTTTTTGTTTCCATTAAAGTTGCTGGATATAGCGGTCTAATTTTATCAAGTCCTTTTATTCTGTATCAAATAATTCAATTTATCCTTCCTGGACTGACTCGCCGGGAACGCCGCTTACTGGCACCAGTAGTGCTTGGCTCAACTATTCTCTTTTTCGCGGGACTGGGATTCGCTTACGCACTGTTAATTCCTGCTGCTCTCAATTTCTTTATCAACTATGGAGCGGATGTTGTGGAGCAATCTTGGTCAATTGACAAGTATTTTGAATTTATCCTGCTGTTGATGTTCAGTACCGGATTAGCCTTTCAAATACCCATTATTCAACTTGGACTGGGGTTGTTGAAAATTGTTTCTTCCGCTCAAATGCTTTCTGGTTGGCGCATTGTAGTTTTAGGGGCAGCAATTTTAGGGGCTATTCTCACTCCTTCTACCGATCCTCTGACTCAAAGTCTCCTCGGTGGTGCGGTATTAGGACTGTATTTTGGGGGTATTGGTTTGGTGAAACTTACCGGGAATTGAGGTTAGTGCGAAAAATTTAACACCGACTTCTATCCACTGTCCACTATCAACTATCCACTATCAACTGTCCACTATCAACTATCCACTATCCACTGTCTATTCATCTAAGATCCATTCTGAGGCTCGTTCTCCCAAATCTAGGGCAATACTAACGGCTTTGCCAAGACGAGGACGTTCCCGAGTTTGAGCGATGAAAGTTTTAATTTTTGACTCCACCGACCAAGCATTGATATAATTACAGACTCGATCGAGATGTTGGAGGTATTCCGTTTGGCTTAGGGGAAAGGAGACTTGCTCTACATACTTCCACATTACTTGGAAGAAAATCTTGCCTTTAGTTCTTCGCAACTGAACGTCATAGGATCTGCCCCATTTATTTACTATAATTTGGTGTAGTTCTTTCCCTGTCATTTGGTTTTTAGAGAATTATTGATAATAATTAGCAATTATTTGATTGTAACTCAAGATAGGATAGGAGGCGATATCTTTGAGATCCGCTCTGCGGTGCGCCCTTCTGTTTCGCTCAAGACAAGCCATTAGATGCACCGCGTCCCCCTCAATATGCTATTCTAAAATCTCGAGCTATACTCCTATGGCCTTCATCCGAGCCGATTAAGCTGGTGGCTCGAGCCTGTAGCGTAAAATGCCAGTTGGTTATATTTTGGTGAATTGAAAACCTAATTGAGCAAAAGAGCCAAGGTCTGTAATAATTTAAAATATATTTTGTAAACCTTTATAAAGCCTTTGTCAAAATCACGTCTTGCCGATTACCAAATCCAGCTTGACCCTTGGCATTGAGATGAGAACAGTCTGAGATTCCACTCAGAATAGTTTACAAAAGTAAACAATCAAACGCTTAAGTTATGGCTCAACTTTCTAGCTCTGACAATGTCCCAGATATGGGTCGTCGTCAATTTATGAACTTGCTCACATTTGGAACGGTAACGGGTGTAGCCTTGGGCGCTCTTTACCCTGTAGTAAAGTATTTTATCCCCCAAGTAGCGGCGGGACCGGAGGTGGAGTCACAGCAAAGGACGCTCTGGGTGACGATGTAATTGTGACGGAATTCCTGGAGACTCACAATGCAGGCGATCGCGTTCTCGCTCAAGGACTTAAAGGGGATCCTACCTATATTGTAGTTGATGGAGAAGGGGCAATTTCCAATTACGGCATCAATGCTGTCTGCACCCATTTGGGCTGCGTCGTTCCTTGGAATGGCAGTAAGGACAAGTTTATTTGTCCCTGTCACGGTTCTCAATACGACCCCACTGGTAAAGTGGTTCGCGGTCCAGCTCCTCTGTCCCTGGCCTTGGTGAACTCTACCGTTACAGAGGACGACAAGATTGTCTTTACACCTTGGAAAGAAACTGATTTCCGCACCAATGAAAATCCCTGGTGGACCTAAAGCAACCAAATTTATTAAATTCAGAATTTTGAGTACGGAGGTCAGTACCCCGCGCCGGAAGCAGCGGGGCTTCGTGCCCTAAAGCTAAAGCTAGCTGACCAGTCTAAGTTCTCTTCTAGGGAACTACGTTATTGGTAAGTGTTAAAGTCCTACCCTGGGATGCATGCCAGTTCCAGGCTCTAGAACCGAGTCGTTAAACAGCTCTACTCCGGGTAAGGCAGTGCGGCTTGGATAGTACCGACCGATAACTAAGACATCGGCAAACTTACCCCAGAAATGGGAGTTTATGGGGGACTTTATTGTCTCCCCCCCCTAACAGAGACGGCTAATAAATTAGCCTCCTCAACTTCATCCGCGAGTTAAAACGTCGCGGTTTCCGTTTTCCCGAGAAAAATCATGAAACAACCACTGCAAATGTGGCGGATTGGAAAAAAATCTATTACAAAGATAGTGCTAGTAGCGATCGCTACTGTTGCTTTATTCCTCGCCAGCGATTTTACCCTGCCTCAGTCTGCTGCCGCTTATCCCTTCTGGGCCCAAGAAACTTCCCCCGCAACTCCTCGGGAAGCTACTGGCAGAATTGTTTGCGCTAACTGCCATTTAGCAGAAAAGCCTGTTGAAGTGGAATTACCCCAGGCTGTACTGCCAGATACGGTTTTTGAAGTAGTGGTGAAAATTCCCTACGATTTAGAGACGGAACAAGTAACTGGGGATGGCAGTAAAGGGGGTCTGAATGTAGGCTCTGTCTTAATGCTACCGGAAGGCTTTAAGATTGCTCCCGATGACAGAATCCCAGAGGAAATGCTGGAAAAAATTGGCTATGCCTATTTCGAGCCTTACACAGAAGATGACGAGAATGTGGTCATTGTCGGTCCTTTACCCGGTGAAGAATATCAGGAAATTACTTTCCCCGTTCTTTCTCCTGACCCAGCAACGGATAAGAATGTTCGATTCGGTAAATATTCAGTTCATGTAGGTGGTAATCGCGGACGAGGTCAAGTTTACCCCACTGGCGATCCTAGCAATAATACCTTGTATAAAGCTTCTACTACAGGTACGATTGTTGATATTGCTGAAGAGGAATATTATGGCGCAGATATTTCCATTGAAACTGCTGATGGAGAAACTGTTGTAGATTTCGTTCCTGCAGGACCTGAGTTGCTGGTTGCGGAAGGAGACCAAGTAGAAGCTGGACAAGCGATCACTAATGACCCCAACGTAGGCGGATTCGGTCAAAAAGATGCGGAAATCGTGCTGCAAAGTGCCGCTCGCATCAAATGGTTGATGGTGTTCTTGGGTGGTATTGCTCTGGCTCAAATGTTGCTCGTGATTAAGAAGAAGCAAATAGAAACCGTGCAAGCTGCAGAAATGGATTTCTAAGTTCTTTTTTGTTTGTTATCCCCCTAAATCCCCCTTATCAAAGGGGGACTTTTTTTGTTGGTTGTTGGTTGTTGGTTGTTGGTTGTTGGTTGTTGGTTGTTGGTTGTTGGTTGTTGGTTGTTGGTTTTTTGTTATAATTGAAAAAAACTGGTTGATAATTCTCTATTATGTAGCGCTTCGCGCTGGTGTCTTTACATGCTACACGTTTATACAAAAGTTATACATCGGCTGTATCACCTTTGTATAAAGCGAAAGGCGCATTTTTCTTATCAACCTCTTAATTGCCTGCACTGAGCGCTTGCCCTGCACTTCGGCTACGCGGCCCCAGAGGGTCGTCGAAGGGCAGTGACCGCGTAGTCGAAGGGTAGCCGAAGTGTTCATTGCTCATTGCTATAGATTATGAAAGCAATTAAAGTCATGGCAACTGTTGATGAACAAGGCACTTTGTCTTTGGATCGACCGTTAAATATTCTGGAAAATAGCCGCCTAGAGGTCATTGTTCTTGTTCCAGAAACAGGATATATTGAAGAAAAGGTTGAAGGAAGGGAATCTAGAGAAGAAATTATACAAGATTTTCGTCAAGCTTGGCATGAAGCAATGACCGAACAAACCATTCCTGTTTCTCAACTTTGGGAAGAAATTGAAAATTTCTGAAGTATCTTTTATTAAAGTTGAAGCAACTCGGAGATTTCAGCGAAATCTACGTAAATTAGCAAAAAAGTGATATTATATAACTATAGCTATTTAACAATCTAATGCGTGTTCGATGGAATGAAGCAAAACGACAAAGAGTTTTAGCAGAACGTAATATTGATTTTGGTCAATTCAATGATTTGTTGTATATTCCTTATGTTGAAGATCGACGTTCTGAAATACCAGAACAATATCGAATTATCGGTTTTGCCGATGGAAAGCTAACAACATTCATTGTGGAATATCGAATTGATGAAGTAGGAGAATACATTTGGATTGTCACAGCTTGGAGAGCGACAAAACAGGAGAGAAAAAACTATGATCGACAAGTCTACTGAAATTAAAGATATTGAGGAAATTGCTCAAAAAGCTCATTTAGGAGCAGATGTATCGGAGCATTTCACCGGTCATTTTCAAGCAAAGCAACAAATTAATATTGTTTTTCCCTTGGAGTTACTGCGGAGTATTGATGCAGAGTGCGAACTACAACAGATAGATCGTCAAGATTGGATTAAATTGGTCTGTGCTGACAAAATTCGTGAGATTCAAACTAGTAGAATTTCAAAAGCTCTATAGTTTTGTAGGTTGGCGATCGCACTAATATTAAATATGAAAAGAAACGCTACAGATAAATCTTGATTATCTGAGTTAATCTATGAAGGCGAGGACAGCCAATTCGCCTATCCCACGGGATATTGATTAGATGACTTATCCTCAACAACCAACAACCGAAAACACTTTTTTATTGGGGTTTAATCTAGTTCTGCAGTTCAAACACATTTAGCCAGCCAAGAAACCGGGTTTCTGGTATTGTTTTAATATGAATTTGTCAACTTTTGAATATTCCCGGTTTCTAACCCAAGAGAAAGTTTTGTAGGTTGGCGATCGCACTCATATTAAATATGAAAAGTAACGCTACAGATAAATCTTGATTATCTGAGTTAATCTATGAAGGCGAGGACAGCCAATTCGCCTATCCCACGGGATATTGATTAGATGACTTATCCTCAACAACCAACAACCGAAAACACTTTTTTATTGGGGTTTAATCTAGTTCTGCAGTTCAAACACATTTAGCTAGCCCAGAAACCGGGTTTCTGGTATTGTTTTAATATTAATTTGTCAACTTTTGAATATTCCCGGTTTCTAACCCAAGAGAAAGTTTTGTAGGTTGGCGATCGCACTCATATTAAATATGGATTAAATATGAAAAGAAACGCTACAGATAAATCTTGATTATCTGAGTTAATCTATGAAGGCGAGGACAGCCAATTCGCCTATCCCACGGGATATTGATTAGATGACTTATCCTCAACAACCAACAACCGAAAACACTTTTTTATTGGGGTTTAATCTAGTTCTGCAGTTCAAACACATTTAGCTAGCCCAGAAACCGGGTTTCTGGTATTGTTTTAATATTAATTTGTCAACTTTTGAATATTCCCGGTTTCTAACCCAAGAGAAAGTTTTGTAGGTTGGCGATCGCACTCATATTAAATATGGATTAAATATGAAAAGAAACGCTACAGATAAATCTTGATTATCTGAGTTAATCTATGAAGGCGAGGACAGCCAATTCGCCTATCCCACGGGATATTGATTAGATGACTTATCCTCAACAACCAACAACCGAAAACACTTTTTTATTGGGGTTTAATCTAGTTCTGCAGTTCAAACACATTTAGCTAGCCCAGAAACCGGGTTTCTGGTATTGTTTTAATATGAATTTAGAGCGTAGGTTGGGTTTCCGCACGAAACCCAACAGTCAGGATATTTAACCAGTAGAGCTTAGTAGGGTGGGCATTGCCCACCACAGCATCTATAGCTATAGTAAAAACCAGTTAATTGAGTCCAGGTCTCAATTCTACTAGTAGCATCCCTATTATATACCATTAAGCTGGTGGATTGGGCAATAGCCAAGGAACCGGGTTTCTGGTATTGTTTTAATATGAATTTGTCAACTTTTGAATATTCCCGGTTTCTAACCCACGGGCAAATTTTTATCCAAATCCGAAAATATAGATTCATTGCTAGGTGTTTTTGATATTCCATGGAAAAATATCTATTTAAAAATAAAACCAAATTATATTTTGGTTTTGTTGGGTTTCGTTACCTCAACCCAACCTACAAGATTTTCTATGTAGGGGGCGGGATCGCAACGCACTAGCCCCCTAACCCCCAACATTGGGGGAAAATTCCTCAAAGTCCCCTCCCCCCCTTGGTCCCCCCCAGTGGGGGGAAACAGGGGGGGAGGGGGCAATGTAAATTAAATTGCCGATGTATAATTTACAATGACAATGCTGCCGGACATGATATGAAAACCAATTTAGCTTATAATTTAGGATGATGAAGTAATAGAAGAACTGGAATAATTTATCCATCCCGATTATGAGTTCCCACTCTCCCAAACCTCCTTCCCCAGATTATCTTCAACAACTCACAGAAACATTATCTAAATTTGTGGATTGGATCGCAGAATTAATTCGTTCTGGCAAGTGGTCCAAGTTGCTGTTGTTTCTGGAAGTAGTTTTGGTACTGTTTTGTACTCCAGGTGGAGTGGTTCCTCAAGCATTAAAGTCTTGGTTTAGTATCACTTTACCACCACAATACAAAACTTTCTTTTGGTTAGCCGTAGTCTTGATTCCTATGGCAGCTCTCATCGTAGCTGTGGGAACTTCCCCTAAGAGAGCAAAAACAGAAGAAGTAGTAGAACGGAAATCAAAGGCTATTAAAGGATTATATGCTTTTACAGCGGAAGATGGGGAAATTTTTCGCAGCTTGGAACGGGAATCAGCTTTAGACCGGTGTTTGCGGAACATTACCCATGAAGATTTTCGCTTCGGTATTTTAATGGGATTGTCCGGTTGCGGCAAAACTTCTTTTTTGCAAGCGGGAATCGTACCTCGCTTGAAGAAGCCGGATTACCACTATCGGGGAGTATACGTGCGGTTTTCGCACCGAGAGCCTCTCTCTACCATACAGGAAGCTCTAGCGCAACAGTTAGAGATTCCTCTGGATTGGTTAAACTCTATGGTTAGAGAAGAAGCGGGAACCAGCTTTTTACCCTTGCTGAACCAAGCAGTAGAAGCTGCAGGTTGTCCGGTAGTCTTGTTTTTCGACCAGTTCGAGCATGGTTCGTCCAGCACAAGCAAAAGTGGCAGCGAGAGCCTTTCTTAGGTTGTTTGAAGCAATGGTACGGCGAGAGAGATAGAACCAAGGTGAAAATAGTGGTGTCCGTTCGCTCCGATTTATCCTATCGTCTCAACGAGTTACAACAAACTTTGGGCTATAGTTTGGGACCCCAGCAGGTGTTTGAACTGGAAAAGTTTACTCCCGAGCAAGCAACTGGGGTGTTGAAGGCCATGGCTCGAACGGAACAACTGCCCTTTGATGAAGGTTTTCTGACTCAGTTGAGTAGGGAGGAGTTAGGGGATAAGGAAGATGGACTGATTTCCCCCGTGGATTTGCAGATTTTAGCTTGGATGATTACGGCTCAAACTGGGCAACAGTTGCGAGCTTTCAATCGCAAGGCTTTTCAGCAGTTTGGGGGAGTGGAAGCCTTATTGAGTCGCTATTTACAGCGAGCTTTACTAGCTTTGGGAAGTAAGGCTCAACGAGAAGCAGCGGTGAAAGTGTTGGTGGCGCTGACGGATTTGGACCAACAGGTACGTTCGGGGGTGCTGACTTTGGAGGAGTTGGAAAGGAAGTTAAAACCCAATCTTTCCAGCCAGGAAATTAAACAGGCTGTTAACTGGCTGGAGCGAGGAGACGTGCGGTTGATTTCTCCGGTGCGTGCGTTCCCTTCGACTCCGCTCAGGGAACGCGATCGGCTCAGGGAACGCGATCGGCTTAGGGAACGCGATCGGCTTAGGGAACGCGAAGGCTACGAACTGGCTCACGAACGTCTCATTCCTGCTGTGATGCAACAGGCTAATCGAGAGTTAACTACGGCAAGTCGAGCGAATCAATTGTTGGACCGTCGGGTGAACGAGTGGTTGGGCAATAATCGGCATAGTCGTTACTTGTTTTCCTGGTGGGAACTGCTGTTAATTGAGAGACAAAAGCCTTATTTAGTTTGGGGGAGCAAGAGAGAACAGAAGCAACGTTTGTTAACTCTAAGTTGGGGAAGGATTTATCGGTTGGCTGGGGCGATCGCAGGGGCGGTTTTGATGGCGGCGAGTTTTTTGGGGTGGTTGTGGTTTACTCCTCAAGGACAGATCCAACAGGTGCGGTGGAGTATTGATAATCCTTTGGGTAGTTCTTTGGAACGAGTTAGCGATGGGACGGTTGCAGAGGCAGCAGTTGCTATAGCAAAAGATGGGAAATGGCAATATGCTTTTAAATTGATTGAAGAGCAGGTACAGTACGATGAAGCTCAAGGGGATTTTTTGGAGGAGTTTAGTAGGATTGTTCCTCGAGATAATAATAACCAAGCCCAAGCTCAATTGAAACGGGCTTTGACTCTTGCTAGAGAGATTAAAGATCCAGAGGACAAAAGCATTGCTCTGAGTAGTATTGTTACAGCCTACGCACAACTAGAGGATGACTTAGCTGCTGGGAAGGCGTTAAAATACTCTTTGAGGGCTGCTAGAGACATTGACGACCCATACTACAAAAGCAATGCTCTGGGTAGTATTGCTACAGCCTACGCAGAACTAGAGGATGACTTTGCTGCTGCGGAGGGATTAAAAGAAATTTTAAAGGCTGCGGTCCAGATTGACAACCCATCCTTGAAAAGCAATGCTCTGAGATACATTGCCAGAGCCTACGCAAAATTAGAGGATGACTTAGCTGCTGGAAAAGTGTTGAAAGATTCTTTGAGGGCTGCTAGAGAGATTAACAATCCAGAGAAAAAAAGCTATGCTCTGACCAGTATTGCTACAGCCTACGCAAAATTAGAGGATGACTTAGCTGCTCGGGAGGTGTTAAAAGACTCTTTGAAGGCTGCTAAAGATAAAAAACTATTTATAACGTTAGACAATCCTCTGGGTAATATTGCTACAGCCTACGCAAAATTAGAGGATAACTTAGCTGCTGTGGAGGGGTTAAAAGAAACTTTGAACGCTGCGGTCCAGATTAATTACCCAGAGAAAAAAAGCAATGCTCTGGGTAGTATTGCTACAGCCTACGCACAACTAGAGGATGACTTAGCTGCTCGGGAGGGGTTGAAAAAAACTTTGAATGCTGCGCTGGAGATTGACAACTTATACTACAAAAGCAATGCTCTGGGTAGTATTGCTACAGCCTATGCACAACTAGAGGATGACTTAGCTGCTGCGGAGGCTTTGAAGGCTGCGGTCCAGATTGACAACTTATACTACAAAAGCAATGCTCTGGGTAGTATTGCTACAGCCTATGCACAACTAGAGGATGACTTAGCTGCTGCGGAGGGGTTGAAAGAGACTTTGAAGGCTGCGGTCCAGATTGACGACCCACAGAACAAAAGCAATGCTCTGGAAGCTATTGCTACAGCCTATGCACAACTAGAGGATGACTTAGCTGCTGCGGAGGGGTTGAAAGAGACTTTGAAGGCTGCGGTCCAGATTGACGACCCACAGAACAAAAGCGATCGCCTGGAAACTATTGCTATTGCTACAGCAAATTTTCCCAACTCCAACATCAAACAATCCATTTTGCAAGCTACTCTAGAGGCTGCAGAAACAGCTAACGCAGACAAAGCTTTAGGAGAAATTTCTTCTCAATATGCCCGAGATAATGCCTGGGGAAAAGCCTTAAACGCTCTCAAACGTTGTGCTGAATCCCAGAAAGTTGCTGCCTTGGCCAACATTCTCACCCTGTGGGCGGAAAAGGAAAATCCTCTGTTAATTGATGGAGCAGTAGTACTGAAAGTTGAAGCAAAACCTAGTGAAGATTCTCTTAATCGCTATATCTTTCAAGTCTCTATCTCTAGCCAAAGTGAAGAAGCTGATGACTATGCAGACCGCTGGGAAGTTCTGACAGAAAAAGGCAAACTTTTATACAGCCAAACCCTTGAGAAAAGCCAGAGCCAGGAGCAACCTTTTACTAGTATTAGTGAAGCTTTCCCACTTGATTCTTCCGAACAAATAGTTATCGTCCGCGCTCGCATGCACACCGATGATAACGATCGGACTGGTTATGACGCTGAACAAGCCTGGAAAGGGTCGGTGAAGAGAGGATTTAAATTTATTCGACTTTCTGAAAACTTTGCAAACCGCAGATGAACGCAGATGAACGCAGATGGATGATTTATTCCCAACCAAGAACAAACAATATAGCAATGAGCAATGAACAATTAACAATGAACAATAGGATTCTTTATTAGAAGTAGGTTGGGTTGAGCGAGAGCGAAACCCAACAAAACTAAGCTATGTTGGGTAAAGGGCCTCAACCAAACCTACAAAATAGGCGATCGCACTATTGACTATTCCTCATTCCCCAAAACAACAAATAACAAATAACAAACAACTATTTTAGCGTTGCGCTGTTGGGTTTCGTTCCTCAACCCAAACTACAAGATAGGCGATCGCACTGATTTCGTATTAGATCAAGAATCAGATATTGTAGCGTGGTGCTGTTGGGTTTCGTTGCGGAAACCCAACCTACAAGATAGGCGATCGGGCGGAGCCTGCCACTGCGCGATCGCACTGAAAACTTTGGAAACCGCAGATGAACACAGATGAACACAGATGGATGATTTATTCCCAACTAAGAACAAACAACAAATAACAAATAACAAATAACAAATAACAAACAACAAAAAACAAATCAGCTATCATGTCTACTTCTCTATCCAACACCATTCCCTTGCGCCCGGACTTCCACATCGATCGCAGCCAACTAAGGGAACTGTGCGCTCGCTGGCAAATCGTTGAACTTGCCCTGTTTGGTTCTGTACTGCGCGACGACTTCCACCCCGATAGCGACATCGACTTACTAGTGCAATTTGCTGATACTGCTAAAATTACCTTTTTTGACCTTGATACTATTGAACAACAACTTAGCCCCCTCTTTGGCAATCGCCCTATCGACTTGGTAACCCGCAACGCGATTGAAAACAGCCATAATCCCATCCGCCGCCAAAATATCCTCAGTCACACCCACACCATCTACTCCCAATGAGCCGCGATCGCGAATATCTACTTGATGCCATCGAAGCCTGTACCAAGATCCTGGAATTTAGCCAGGGTTTCGATCGGGCTCAATTTGAGGGCGATTCAAAAACACAATCATCAGTGCTGTATCAAATCGCCATCCTCGGCGAAATCGTCAATCGTTTATCCCCTGCTTATGTTGCCGCTAACCCTGAAGTCCCGATTGATGCTATCCGAGGAATGCGAAATCGCATCATCCACGAGTACAAAGAAGTGGATCTCAAAATTCTTTGGAATGTTATTCAAACTAGCATACCCGAACTACGTCAAATCTTACAAAACAGCCATCTGCCTGCGCCATAAGGGTTTGGACAGATTTAGAGGAGTAGTCTAAACCTATCCTCAACAAACAACAAACAACAAACAACAAATAACAAACAACCAATTTTGTTTTAATTAGTTGAGGAGATAAATAACGTTGTGGTGGGCGATGCCCACCCTACAATTCTCTAAATCTATAGTTCAATCCTTTGACAAACTCATTCATTGCTGCAATTTTAGATGACATCAAAATACAACGATTTAACAATTCTAGATCCAAGTCGGGTAACAATTTACTTTCCTTGACTTCTTTATAACTTATTTCTTCTTTATTATCCCCATTGATTAATGTATAAACGGTAATTGCATTATTTTGCCAAAACCAAACCTCGGCTATGTTCAATCTCCTATATTTCTCTAACTTTTTCTCGCTGCCGCTAGTTATAATTATTTCAATAGCTAAGTCGGGATGTTCTTTCTGTTCTCCTAGATAATAAGATTCATCCGGTTGAAAGGAGACATTTTCTGTTTCGGACTCTCGAGTAGCACTTCCTACGGGAATAAATTCTATTCCTTTGTGTAAGAAGTACAATCCTAATAACAGATTAATTAGACGACTAATTGTTTCATGTTTTTCCCCGAGAGTCATTAGTTCTATCTTGCCATTCCAATAAGTTATTCTAATTCCTGGATTGACTTCTTCTATTATAGCTTGCATTACTTTAAATTGTTGCCAGTTGTAACGACCGGGTAAATTTGATTTTTTGGCTGAAGCTGATTCTGCTAGAAGTTTTGCAGTCATAGAATTAAGACTCCTAATTTTTTGTTGAAAAACTTGGTTTTTATATAGGGATTTTGCCGGTTTATTTAGAGATTTTTTTCTTACATCTAAGGCTGGTGGTGGGCGATGCCCACCCTACGTATTTACTTTACACTTGGATCCCCCCCAGCCCCCTCCCCCCCTTGGTCCCCCCACTGGGGGAAAAGAAAGGGGGGAGCCTAAAAAGTCCCTCTTTGATAAGGGGGGAGCCTGGAAAATCCCCCTTTGATAAGGGGGATTTAGGGGGATAGTACCCATTTATAGATTGATATTACCTTAGTTTTATATAGGGCTTGGTGCAGGTTTATTGGGAGATTTAGACTTCTATCTTAGGCTTGTGGTGGGCAATGCCCACCCTACATATTTACCTTATACTTGGATCCCCCCCAGCCCCCTCCCCCCTTGGTCCCCCCCACTGGGGGAAAAGAAAGGGGGGAGCCTGGAAAGTCCCCCTTTGATAAGGGGGATTTAGGGGGATAGCAACCCATTTATAGATTGATATTATCTTAGTTTTATATAGTGCTTAGTGCCGGTTTATTTAGAGGTTTAGACTTTTATCTTAGGCTGGTGGTGGGCAATGCCCACCCTACATATTTATCATTATTCTAACTTGCCCCAAATAGCTAATCCTCCTCCTTTTCCTCTGGCCGCAATAATTTTATCTTGAATAAGAAAATAGCTGAAAAATGCTTGTTTGCGGATGCTTTCTTGATGAAATAGTTCTTCTCTTTTCTCTCCATTGGCAATAAAGCCATTATACAGTTGAATCCCAAATATTTTCAAGGTCATGTGGGTGAAATCAAAAAAAAGGATATTTTTAGGTTGAGAAAATTTGATTGGACCGGTTAAAGCTAATTGTAAAGAACCAAACTGGACAGAATTTTCTATTCTACCAACTGTCAAAGAGGGAAAACTCATGTCTTGTTCACTAGGAATTAATTCCGATGAGTAGGAGATGTGAATGGGAATCCAGCGAGGAAGGTAAAGTCCGGAACCGAGCATAATCCCAGCCCGTTTCCGTGCTTTTTTGGTTCCGGTGATGAAACACAATCTCCAGGTTCCCAATAATTGTTTTAATGAATAAATTTGTTTGTTCTTTTTAGCACTTTTTTCTGCTTCTAGGAGAGTTTCTACAATTAATTCGCTGGCAGGTCTTTTCCGGTCATTGTTGAGGAATGATTGGACTGCTTGTTCTAGTATCTGGGTGTTTTCCATTCTTTATAGATAGTGGATAGTTGATAGTGGATAGTTGATAGTGGATAGTTGATAGTGGATAGTTGATAGTTATTATTATATAGGATTGTAGGTTGGGTTGAGGCAACGAAACCCAACAGCAAATTAGTTTTGTTGGGTTTCGCTATCGCTCTACCCAACCTACTATTATACTAAGTTGATGACCGATCGCCATTCTAATTCCGACTTTTTCCGACCAATCTATAACAATGGCCAAGGGGATTACCACAGGATCTCATCTGTTTTAAGAGATAGACATTTTCGTGAAATAGAATCAATACAAGGGTTTTGGAACTGTCATGAGGGTTGATAAACTAACTATCAACTGTCAACTATCAACTATCAACTACTATAACCGTCAAAATTCCAGCTTTTATCCGACTGACATTTAGAATAATTCTGTTTAAGCTATTTAACAAACCGACATTCTGCACTTCGTGCTTATAGCACGAAGTTCTACAAATTCTAGATTATATAGCATTTCTTGGACTCAATATGTACATCTATATACCAGCTCATGAAAGTGTTTAGTATTGAGAGAGAGCAACCGCAGGTTGCAGTATAACTATCAACTGTCAACTATCAACTGTCAACTGTTATAAGCCCAAAGATAGATAGGGCTTGGTTAAGTCAATAAAAACAATTCAAGAAATAAATGGTTAATAATGCTGTTGCTGTGGATTTAGCGGGGAAAGTATATTTTCAACAAAATTACTTTCAGAGTATAACTCGAATTAAGCAGTTACGAGACAATTATCTTTCTGTTGCGCAATTGCAAGATCGCCTTGAAGATTTACCGATCCAATTAGAGAATCCTCAAACCCGTCCCTGGAAACCCATTGATTGGCATGGTATTCATCAGGAACAAATCATTGGCATAGAGTTGAATGTCTTTCTGGCTATTATTGCGGGAGCGATTGATACGGAAGCGCCTATTCATGGTTATACTCAAACTAGTCGCCAATATTTGGAAAAAGTTCACCCACCATTAGCTCGTTTTGTAGGTGGAACTGTAGGGGAAAATGGGGAAATTATCCAGTTAGGTTTGTGGGAAAAGGAAGAGCGGCAGCATTCTCCGGCGTTAAATAAAATCTATCGTCAACTGTCGGGAAAATCCCATGTGATTAATCCCCGAACTATCAAAACCTATCGACCTTCTGATAATCCTTACGAAGACTTATATCGTCACGGACTGCACCGAGTCATGACGGAATATGGGGCTGTTTGTCTTTATCTCTGGTTGATGGCTCGCACTACGGGAATATTGCAACAGGTGTTGGGGGAATTGTTGCAAGATGAAATTAACCATCTGGCTAAATTTTGGAGTTTTGGACTTTGGGCCTATCCGGATTCCTATTTTAGCAGGATGGGTCGGACTTTCATGGAGAGAATCACCTTGCAAGTTTCCTCGAACCATAGCCATGTTCAATTTACCACCCAGTTCCGCCGCACTTTGAAACGGATGATGGGGGTACTGCACTGGGAGTCTTGGTCTTGGAGCCATCGTTGGGAATTAATTTGGGTTTTTATCTTGGTGATGGGTCGTTTTTGGAGTTGGAGTGCTAGCCTAACGTCTGAGTATTTGCGAGAACTGTTGTCAGATCCTCCTACTCCTTAGATTAAGTTCAACAACGAAGAACCAAGAATATCTATCTATATCTGTGTTCATCTGTGTTCATCTGTGGTTCAAACAACAAACAACATGACTGCTCAATTATTATCTACTACACCTGTTAATTTCGATAATGGAAGGTTGCCTCGCCACGTGGCGGTTATTATGGACGGTAACGGTCGCTGGGCAACTAGACGAGGTCTACCCCGGATTGTGGGACATCGCCAAGGAGCGGATACTCTCAAGGAAATACTGCGGTACTGTCAAAACTTGGGGATTGAAACTCTCACTGCTTATGCTTTTTCTACGGAGAACTGGGCGCGGCCCATGGGGGAAGTCAATTTCCTCATGACTCTGTTTGAGAGTTTGCTGCGACAAGAATTAAAGGAGATGCACTCGGAAGGTGTTCGGATTAAATTTATCGGTAGTTTAGATTTGTTAGCTCCTTCTTTACAAAGGGAAATTGAGGGGGCGATCGCCTTGACTGCTAAAAATAAGGGAATCCAATTCAATGTGGCTATTAATTATGGCAGTCGGCAAGAAATTCTCAAAGCTTGTCGTCATTTAGCTGGACGAGTGGCAAGGGGAGAAATAGAAGAAGAGGCCATTGATGAAAATCTTTTTGCTGCATATTTAGATACTGCTGGTTGTCCCGACCCGGATTTGTTGATTCGCACTAGCGGAGAAATGCGTTTGAGTAATTTTCTCTTGTGGCAAATAGCCTATACGGAAATATATGTTACCGATACTCTCTGGCCGGATTTTTCTCCAGAAGAATTAACTAAAGCCTTGGCTGTTTATCAAGGACGCGATCGCCGTTTTGGCAAGGTTTGAAATAGCTTATTGGTTATTTGTTGTTGGTTATTTGTTGTTGGTTGTTGGTTGTTGGTTTGTTGTTGGTTTTATAATTATAGCTTAGGTAAACTTTGGGGTCTCACAGGGAGACACAGAGACACAGAGGGAGGGGACAGCCCAGAGGGCTATCCCACAAGATTTTGCTGTGGATGTTTGATGAACAAATGATTTTAGCTAATTAGAAGATTGCTCATCACTTATTTGCCGAACCTTTTCTATAGGAAAGTTTAACCCAGTAGCAATTTGTTCTACAGTTAAACCCAACTTTAAAAATCCCAGTACCGAGCGTTCAAATTTTTCTTTAACTTCTTGTTCAACCTCTTCCCTGAGGGACTGATATAACTTGCTTTGCTTCCATTCACTTTCAGTATAAATCATCTTGCGCAACTCCTCCCGACTTTTGCTAGTAAATTTATAGACTAAGACCTTTTAGTAATTTGTTATTTGTTGTTGGTTGCTTGCACTGCACTTCGACTGCCGCGGTCCCTGAGGGTCGTCGAAGGGCAGTGACCGCGTAGCCGAAGTGTTTGTTGTTGGTTTTATAATTATAGCTTAGGTAAACTTTGGGGTCTCACACAGAGACACAGAGGGAGGACAGCCCAGAGGGCTATCCCACAAGATTTTGCTGTGGATGTTTGATGAACAAATGGTTTTAGCTAATTAGAAGATTGCTCATCACTTATTTGCCGAACCTTTTCTATAGGAAAGTTTAACCCTGTGGCAATTTGTTCTACAGTTAAACCCAACTTTAAAAATCCTAGTACCGAGCGTTCAAATTTTTCTTTAACTTCTTGTTCAACCTCTTGCTTTACTTCTTCTTTGACTTGTTCCCGAGCATCTTTTATTGCCTCTTGCTTTACTTCTTCTTTGACTTGTTCCCAAGCATCTTTTATTGCCTCTTCCCTGAGGGACTTATATAACTTGCTTTGCTTCCATTCACTTTCAGTATAAATCATCTTGCGCAACTCCTCCCGACTTTTGCTAGTAAATTTATAGACTAAGACCTTCTCAATTAATTCTATAACATCTCTTCTGAGAGATTCATCCTCTACCTCCTCTCGGGCTTTTTGTATTAATGGTTTTACCTGCTTGCTAGCTTTAGCTTCCGACTCCACCACTAATTTAACAATATCTAATTGTACTGAACCGGTTCCTATTCGGTCTAACTCATCTAAATAAATTTGTTTGAGCTGGTTACTTGCTAGGAATGCTTGATAATGAATCGGTACGCCGGGGTCCAGACTTCGTTTAGCCCATACCACCACCGCTTGCCAATTTTGTTGCGGTTTGTATTGACCGATGTAAACCAATAATTCCGTCAGAAAGCGCCAGTAAAAATTATTATCCTTCTGGAACTGTACTTCAAGGAAATAGATTGGTTCAGAGGATTTTACATCGGTAGGTAAAAAGAGGCCATCCATAGTTCTAGCCAGTTCCTTGACTTCTACCGATGTAAATTGATAAGCTTGAGCTAAACTTGGTTGCTTGCCAATTAGTTCAAACAACAGTCCGGGACAGGTTTGAAATAGCTCATAGAAAATTGTATCCGTTCTCATTATATTGTTTCCTAGGGAAGAAGTAATAGACAATAGGCAAGAGGGAGTAGATTGAAAAAAAAGCTTGAAACCTTTATCTGGTCTGACTTATACTTTTCATAAGCTTGCCCTAGTTACAATTATATCAGGTTTTCGCACAGAAGCGCAATATAATTTTCGGTTGGGTTGAGAAAGGAAATCGTTATAATTTGCGGGGCCGCAATAGCCGCCTAAAGGTCTACGGTAGGATTAACCTAGAGCTTTTTGATATTGCTTAAATTCTCTAAAGCGTGAGAATCTTCTACCTCTTCAATAGCCGATTTGATTCGCTGCAATAGCTTTCGATCTCGTAATTTTGCTAGATCTTTCTGAAAACTTTTTCTAAATTCAGTCTTCATGACCATCTAAAAGCTTAAAAATTTCATCTCTGCTGACAGGTTCAGTTTCTTTACCCTCTTCTATAGCTCTAACCATTGCTATATCTTCTAAAGTTTCAGCAAGTAGATTGAAAATAGTGTCTCGTTGTTCTTGAAATCTTTCAAGAATGGCAGTTTTTACAATTTGCTTGAGTTGGTTTTCGGTTAAGCTGTCCAATGCGATCGAATTCTCTTTTTTTACTCTTTATTCCCAATTGTAGGTTGGGTTGAGGTAACTCTACCCAACAAAACCAAAAAATTTCTTTGAGTTTCTCTATCGCTATATAAACCTATTATTACACTTGACACAATTAAGATAGTAGAATAGATTTAAGCTTGCCCGTGGGGTGAGAAACCCGGTTTCTTACCAAAATCTCTATATCTATTCCAAAATAATAATAGAAACCCGGCGAATTGGCTATTCCTTCTTTGTGTTATCTGCGCCTCTGTAGTTAATTGTTTCTACGCAACAACGCTGTGGTGGGCGATGCCCACCCTACATGGAGAAATAAAAAAAGTTGAAGTTAATTGAATTGATATTGAGATTTGTAAATTTATAGACTTTGAGTTTTTCTATGGCTCTATAAACCTATTATTACACTTGATTTTATCAAGATAGTAGAATAGATTTAAGCTTGCCCGTGGGGTGAGAAACCGGGTTTCTTACCAAAATCTCTATATCTATTCCAAAATAATAATAGAAACCCGGCGAATTGGCTGGAATCTATTGCGCCGCTCTTAGCGATCGGCTTCGCTGGCACTTCGCGATCGCGCAGCGCCGCTCTTAGCGATCGCAATCAAAATAAGGACAAGATTGTAGGTTGGGTTGAGGTAACTCTACCCAACAAAACCAAAAAATTAAATTATATTTCCTCAGAGCAACCGCAGGTTGCAGTTCGACGACCCTCTCTGCAAGCAGTATAACTATCAACTGTCCACTATCAACTGTCAACTGCTATATATTTGCTTTTAGCTATAACAAAACTTTACTCCCTCTTCCCTACTGATGAACAAATCTAGCTATCAGCAGCTCTTACCCTACGTAAAGCCCCAACTACCCACCATTGCCACTGCATTTGCTTGTACCCTTGCTTTTACCGCTTTCTGGCCAATTCTCGCACAGCTGGCAGGACGCATGGCTAAATATATCGGAGAAGGTGAGGTAAGGGCGATCGCCTCTCTTGCAGGAGTAGCGGCAGTAGTGTTCCTGGTTCGGGGCGCGGTCCAGTATGGACAGGATGTTCTCATGGCCAAAGCGGCCTTGAAAATAGCTTTAGATTTGCGTCAAACAGTCTACGGACACTTACAAAGACTGAGCATCGATTACTTTGAAACTGCCAAAACCGGTGACCTTTCCTATCGCTTAACGGAAGATATCGATCGCATTGGGGAAGTAGTCAACAAACTCTTCCACGACTTTATCCCCTGTATCCTCCAATTAATCGTAGTGTTAGGTTACATGTTCTACCTCAACTGGCAGCTCACGGTAGCTAGTTTCATTATTGCACCGTTAATGGCCATCTCCATCGGTGCTTTTGGGGAAAGGTTGTTGCAATATTCCCGCCGCAGTCAAAACCGCATCTCCAATTTATCATCCCTATTGACAGAAGTATTCAGCGGCATTCGCATAGTGCAAGCTTTTGCCGCCCAGGAATACGAAATTAAACGCTTTACCCTAGAAGCAGAAGAAAATCGACGGGCAAAATATCTGGCAGAGAAAGTGAAAGCGCTACAGTTCGTGGTGGTGGGCTTTTTAGAGGCTACGAGCGTAGTCTTTTTGTTCTTCCTCGGCGGTTGGCAAATATCTCAGAGCAATCTCACTGGCAGCGAGTTTATTAGTTACGTGGCTGGAGTAGCCATGCTCATCGACCCTATCGGTCATATTACCAGCAATTATAACGAATTCAAACAGGGACAAGCTTCTGTCAACCGGATTTTAGAGCTACTAGCCTTGAAACCCCTGGTAGTAGAACGAGAAGGAGCCATGGTTCTTCCTCCTATTACTGGCAAAGTTGAGTATCGTCAAGTGAGCTTTACTTATCCCAATAGTCGCAACTTAGAAGCAACTCCCGTGTTGCATCACCTCAGTTTTACGGTCCATCCCGGAGAAACTATCGCTCTAGTAGGTGCTTCCGGTGCTGGTAAAACTACTATCGTCAATCTACTACCTCGGTTCTATAATCTAGATAGTGGAAATATCTTGATTGACGGAATCGATATCAGAGAGGTTACTTTAACCAGTCTCCGCCGTCAAATTGGTATAGTGCCCCAGGAAACCGTGCTATTTTCCGGGACTATTGCCGCTAATATTGCTTTCGGCCACAGTGAATACGACTTAGAAGAAATTGAAACTGCTGCTAAAATCGCTAATGCTCATCAGTTTATTACTCAGTTGCCTCAAGGCTATTATACCTATGTTGGGGAAAGGGGAGTCAACTTTTCTGGGGGCCAAAAACAACGTATTGCCATTGCTCGTGCCATTCTTCTGAATCCCCAAATTCTGATTTTGGACGAAGCTACTTCAGCTTTGGATTCAGAGTCGGAAGCTTTGGTACAAGAAGCTTTGGAGCGAATTATGAACGAGAGGACTGTATTTGCCATCGCCCATCGTCTCGCGACAGTACGAGGCGCTGACAGGATACTAGTTTTGGAGCAAGGGGAAATTATCGAGTCTGGAACTCACCAGGAGTTGCTCAAAGAAAATGGTCGGTACGCTCGCTTTCACGCCCAACAGTTTTCCTAGCTTAAGATTCATCCAGAGACCGATGTAAAGAAGCAAGAAGTGTATCTTTTGTAGGGTGCGTTCGTAACGCACCAGCCAGGATTATATAGCGCTACGCTTATAGTCAAAATTCAAAATTCAAAATTCAAAAAGATGGCTATGACTAGGTTTCAGGCTTTATTAATGACAATACCTAAATGCGTAGTGCTATATCAATAGATTATTAGACATCTCAAGAAATTAGAGATGCAATTCTAATATACAAGGGTTCAAAGCGATCCCGAAGGGATCCGCGGAGCGGTGCGCCAAGCTTGTAGTGCGATCGCACTAGATTTTTGGATATCAACCGCAGGTTGCTGTATAATATCAAATCTGAAAATGTTTGCTACAAATAGTTGATTCTATTGTAGGTTGGGTTGAGGCAACGAAACCCTTCGGCGACCCGGCCCCTGCACTTCGACTTCGCTCAGTGACCGCGGAGTCGAAGGGCTGGGCAACGCCCAACAAACCCACTAAACTTGTGTTGGGTTTCGCTATCGGGAAACCCAACCTACAAATTATTATAACATTGTTTTATCTGTAGCATTCTTTTTCAGATTTCATATAACTATCAACTGTCCACTATCAACTGTCAACTGCTATTAACAATGAACAATGAACAATTAACAATTAAGAGATGAATAAAAAAAATGCCCATGCACGCTTTGTACAAAGGTGATACAGCAGATGCAGCAGTTTTGTCTAAAAAATGTAGCATGTAATATGAAATACGAAAATGATTGCTACAAATAGTTTATTTCATCATAGTATAGATTGAGGTTATCCCGTGGGTTGAGAAACCGGGTTTCTTTCCAAAGTTTCTACATTAATCCTTAAAATAACAGGAGAAACCCGGTTTCTGGGCTGAAATCATTCACTAATGTATCTGTAGCAACCATTTTCAGATTTGATATAACGACACTTTAGGAGCGAAGCACTATAGAATTAAATTTATGATAGTCAAAGCCTTAATGCTAGAAAACTGCTATAAAACTTGACAGTAATATTTTGACGGGGAAAGGTGGGCGATGCCCACCCTACTTGGAGATAATTTTACCAACACTTCGGCTACGCGGTCACTGCCCTTCGGCTACCCTTCGACTTCGCGGCCAGTGCCCTTCGACGAGTCTCGGGGACCGCGGAGTCGAACTGCAGTGCAGACAACAAACAACAAACAACAAACAACAAACAACCAACAACCAACAACCAACAACCAAATCAATCTAAGTTTAAGAAAACGGTGCTATGGCGAATCCCATTTTCCGTACCTTGACTGGCAATAGTGAACTTATCGAGATAATTGATTAAAGGTTGAAGGGTAAATTCTATCAGTCGCAGAATAGAAAACTTTCCCTCTAATATGGAGCGTCCTTGCTTCCAGTCAAGATAGAAATAACCGTCGTTTTCTGTAGGTAAAGCAGCGACGGCATTGCCAAAAGTCTCCCGGTCAAGAATAGAATTCTTGTCTCCTTCAAGAGTAGCAGAAAGTGCATCTATTGATGTGCCGAGAATTTGGTATTTATCCAATTGCAAGTGAACTCCTTTGATTTCCTGCTCTAAGCTAATTTCTTTCGGTCCAGATGCATTGGGGATTTCAGTCCAAGCGGTAACTTCATTTTCTCCTAAGAGAAAATTACTTTGATTCAATTTCTGTTCTGTGGCAATTGTATCTAAATAGGCAATTGCTGCTTCAGCTTTTTCCTGTTCTTTCTCTTCCGCTACAAAAATCCAATCTATTCCTTGGTTATCTCCATCAGGTAATAAGGAAAGAGCATATTCTCCTGTGACCCAACTAAAAATATCTTGGGGTAAGTCCAAAGGGAAAGACTGTTGCAAACTAATGAGGGAACGATTTATTAATTGTGCTACGGGAGTTGCGGGGTCTAAACCAGCTTGAATTTGCTGCCAAAGTTGGTTTAAATCTGTTCCCGCAATAGTTAAAATACTGGAACTGGGAATGTATTGTAAAGCGCCAATGGGTTGGGATAAAGTTGGTGGTCGATCGCCTTGTTCTCCTACTCCAATTAAAGCAGTTTCTGCCACTATACCTTCCGGCTTCAAGGAAAGACCCACTACCAGCATTTGTTCCGCTTCTGGGGCTTCCGGAGTTTGCTGGCTGCCGATCCAAGCGCTGGTGACGGGAAGGTTGAAGAAGCCCAGACCGATTTCCGGTTCTTCAATGGTTTTTAATGCTTCTTGATAGAAAGGTGCGCTTTCTAGGTTTAAGTCCGGCACTTGCACGTTATTAATGGCATTGCGCAATACTTGAGGATGGTTGGCCAAGAGGACAAAATCTCCTACTACTGCACTGGCAAAGTTTTTGGTTTCCGAGTCAGAGTCCAGGGGACGTTTGGAAATGAGGTCGATTCCTTTATAGGTATCGAAGACTAAATCCGCAGTTCCGGCGATGGCCTGTTTGGAGAAAGAAAGTTGGAGAAACTCTTTGGCTAGTTCCTTGTCTTGAGCCTTGAGTGCCAGCAAATAGCCCGGTTGAATCCCATTTTCTGGGTCGCGATCGAAGTCCAGAGAAGTTATAGCGAAGGTGACTTGCGAACCCAACCAGGGTTGAATATCCTGGCGATAATCTAATCCGGTGTTAGCCAGGAGATTGTTTTTGACTTGGTTTATTTCCTGTTGGATTCTTCCCCGTTTTCCTAGGGGTATTTTCAGCTCCTGCACAACTTCCAATCGGTCGGGGTTGGCCAGTAGGGAAACCATGAGAGCCGCTTGTCTGGGTACAAATATTGCTGCAGCAGAGGAGGCGCTGGTATTATTCTGAGACAGGAACAGGGGACTTTGTTGCAAAATCCAGTAAAGTCCTGCCCCAGCAGTGGAGAGTAGTAGGAGGACAATAAAAATGAGGGAGAAGAAAACAAGACGAAGTTTCATTACAGTTGACAGTTGACAGTTGACAGTTAATAGTTGACAGTTGATAGCTTTTCAGTGACCAGTGACCGGTGACCAGTGACCAGTTTTTCACTTGTCGGTCACAAAATGTCATTTCAGAAACTGTTCAATCCCTTAGCTAGTAATAGTTTGAGCATATTTGGAGCCATTTAAGACGATCTTACGAGTTGAGAATCGTTTATTGTTTATTGTTTATTGTTTATTGTTCATTGTTCATTGTTCATTGTTAAAGATGTCAGATCAATTTAGCATTACCGTAGAAGAACTAGGTATTTATCTTGCAGATTTGCCAGAAGGTGTCCAACTCATAGATGTGAGAGAAACTCAATTCGTGGCGATCGCTTCTTTACCCGGTTTTACCATACTGCCATTGAGCGATTTTGCCCAATGGTCTGAGGACATCAAAACTCGTTTCGATCCTAAGGCTGAAACCTTAGTTCTCTGCCATCACGGCGTTCGTTCCGCTCAAATGTGTCAGTGGCTACTGAATATTGGTTTTACCAATGTCAAAAATATTACCGGTGGTATTGATGCCTATTCTCTCCTGGTGGATTCTAGCGTACCGAGGTATTAGGATATGTCACAGGTGGGCAGGGGAAAGGAGAAGAGTCCGCAAGAGGGGAAGATATTTTTCTTTAATAAAGCTTGAAACCTAGTCATAGCCATCTTTTTGAATTTTGAATTTTGAATCTCGAAATTGCGCGTAGCGCTATAATAATTGTTTAAGCAATAAGTCCGCTCTTGTCTAGTCAGCACCCCGCTCTGAAGAGAAGGGGCTTCGTGCCCTAGACCTTTATATAGCTGACCAGCCTAAGTTCTTCGAGAACTATGTTATCGGTAAGCGTTAGTGCGATTCGATGTCTCATTTGAGAGTGGGAGAAATTCCCAGACGTGAGTTATGGTCTGTCGGACACCGAAGGAGCGTCCCTGGCAACAGGGGGGTTTCACAGCTAGAGGATTAAGTCTAAGAGGGGGGAGTTCACCTTACGAATTAGATGAGTCCGAAGACGGGTATGGGTAGCGAACAGCGAATTCAGTATGAAGGGTTCGTAATGCAGGATTTGAGGAAAGGAACTGATACCTCTTAATGCAGCAAGGAGAATACCATCTAACGTAAGTATTCTCATAACTCCAATAAAGCGCCGGACTGTGCTGAAATCCTAACCCCGTCGTATCTCAAAGATGGGGAACGAATTAACGACCACAAGGTCAGCAATGCTGTAGGATAACCGTGAGGTGAACCAACTCCTTGGGGTTGACGACCCGCTAAAAAGCGAACGCCGCTATCACGAAAGTGAACAGGAAAGCAATTAGCATTGTATAACTGAGCGGATACTGATTCAAAATTTGTCAGGCATCGAAAGATGAGCAGACTTGGCTGGGGCTGAAAATGAAACCGCTGAACGGAATAAAGTACGGATTAACCTCTATGAAAAGATAGAGCCTTCTGCTTTAGGTATCGTAACTAGAGTGTAAGAAGACCAAGGTGAAAAAGCAGCATTGATAAGCCTGGATTAATCTTGCAATTGGTACATAAGTATCTTCCGGAAAATATTCAGCCAAAAGCGGTTAAAACAGCAGGAGCCGTGTGCTTGGAAATCTTGCACGCACGGTACTGTGGAGGGGAAAACCCGTAAGGGTCTACCTATTCCGAGAAGTCCTACCTTGGAATGCGTGCCAGTTCCAGGCTCTAGAACCGAGTCGTTAAACAGCTTCCCCCCCTTTGGTCCCCCCCAGTGGGGGGGAAACAGGGGGGGAGCAGTGCGGCTTGGATAGTACCGACCGATAACCTTGGCGAGGCAAACTTTACCCCAGAAATGGGAGTTTATGGGAGGCAAAAAAGTCTCCCTCCCCTGACGGGGAAGGCTAATAAATTAGCCGAGTCGAATTTCCTCCGCCCCCCCTGTTTCCCCCCCAGTGGGGGGGAAACAGGGGGGGCGGTTTCCATTCTCCCGTGAGAGGGTCATGAACCAATCTATTCTGAGCGATCGCTATCAAAATATTCTGAGAGCAACCATCCAGCATTATATTGCCACTGCCGAACCTGTGGGTTCTAAAACCATAGCCCAAGAGTATGACTTTAATGTTAGTTCTGCAACTATTAGGAATGCTATGGGCAAGTTGGAAAAAGCTGGTTTCCTCTATCAACCTCACACTTCAGCGGGGAGAATCCCTTCCGATTCAGGATATCGCATTTACGTAGATCGCCTCATCGTACCCGATGAAAAGTTGGGACGAAAGTTGGTCAAATATCTCAACGGTCAAG
>CAXFYD010000284.1:0-19179 GCA_964006365.1 Trididemnum miniatum | reverse complement strand
TCCCAGTTTCGTGAGAAGCTATTCGAAAAGCTTAAGGGTGACACAAAGTGTCGAAACATACGCTCAGAGTTTGACCTCAGGGTGTGTTTCCACATTCTGTTTCGATAGCTAGACCGACAATCCCAGCAGGGAGTTTAATACCTGAACATCCCCTGAGCCTAAATTAAGAAACCCGCATCTACTCTTATTCCGCCTTTTTTATGTCGCCGTGTGTGAGCCTCATCGGGCATGACCTGGCGACAACGTTGCCTAGAAATGCAGTAGCGTATCGGCAGGAGTTTCGATTAGATCATCTGTCTGTACCTCCGACCAATGATTTAATTTCACAATGATGCTGTGGATTTAATTTAACAGTATGCATTTAATATAATGTTATCGAAGTTCGATAATAGCACTGTGCATGACTAGCGACTGCAGGCATAGCGCTCTTAGTTCTTCGATTAATCATACGTAATACGTACTCCCATGTATGATTAAGTCGTGCGCCATACTACCGGTAATAGTCTACCGGTAGGATCTGTTTGACCTAATCCTTCTCGACCAGCCCGGTTGTGATTAAATCAATGAATTAAAGTGTCAATGTGCAGGGTTGGTAATACCAGTGTCCGACAGCACAATAAAAAAATAATAGAGATCATCATAAATAAAAGGGATACGTCATCCCATCTGCCAACAGCTCACACGAGGTTGTTCGAAGTGTATAGTGATTATATTATGAATCACCATTTCTAAGAATATTCTTTTTCTTAGATACTCTTCGATCGGATTAATCTTTACTGAATCATCGGTGATTTTCACTCACCGACTACTCGCGTGCTTATGATTGACTGAGTGAGCATAAATACCAAGTCATCAGACTCGATGCGATATTTAAAATTTAATAATAAACTCTGACACTATCAAATTAATTTAATATTAAATGTGTGATACGTGAACTGGAGTTGACATTAGGTTGTGGGTCTACAGCTGACACCACACTGACCTACTTCCTACCACTTCGTACTGCTGTTCGGGTGAGAGTGTTTTTTATTTTTTATTTAAATAGAACACTACTGGTTCTGGTGGAGCATACTATCTATTTGATACAACACCTTATGATAGGCAATAGAAGGCGTAACCCATAATTTTAATTAATAAATCTGTGGGTTCGGAGCCCAGTTTACATTGATACTAATTGGAGCCTTTGCTCCGTAGAGACCAGAAAATAAACACCGACTTTACTTGACCGCCATGTGCATGCAGGGCTTCACCGACCATGTGCATGGCTAATACATTACTGTATCAATCTGGTTCAGTGGTGTATACAATCGTGATCTTCATGAGTATGACCCTTCTTTCTATGGATTTTATTTAATAGCACAGACCCGCTGTGGAAATGACAGATCATTTCAAACACTATTCGTCAGCGGATAAATAATTATTTTCATAGTCAATGCAACATTTTTTCGTTGTGCATCAATTGATACACACAAACTGGCACAAAAATAATTTTAAACGACAAAAGTTATTAAGCCAGTGTTCTCTACATGTCGTCTCTCAGATATTCTATGAATATTAATTATTAATTAATTGACATACATTCCATCATCATAATATGGCTGATGGGACTCAAAATGATAATGGTCTGGCGACAGCCTCAGCCCCACTGCTTCGGACAGAGACTGAGAGCTCGGGGCTGAGGTGAGGGGAGTAGAGATTCATCCTACAGTCGTGCTACGATGCCTTTTAATCTTGTTCTAGGCCCGTACTCGATGGCTCTGCGACGAGTGTTGATGTAAACACCATGAGATAGTCTTGTGGATAATTAATTAAAGGACAATCTGAGCAACTGTTCAGGTCCCGGCAATCGTCCTAGCTAATATGTAACGAAAGGTTTATATTTGAAATAGTATTGGCCTTTGTAAATGTGCTCACGGAAGGCCTGCAGGCTTGTGTCTGCACCCACTGGTAGGCTGTTATTTTAAATGCACGGCATTACGTCGACAGCTCTTCATAATTTTATTATAAATACAATACTATTTCTACAGTAATGGTTTGTATGCAGACAATTATCAATTGTCTACGTAGAATTAGATTGACGAAGCCTAGGGGAATATTGTTGACACAAGTGATAATAAAGTTTATTAAATAAAGAACAAGTCATTAGCAATGCTTTGTTCTTTGCGTGGGACCGAGCCTGTCACAGCAGTTTTCTGTGACAGGATAGAATTAAAAATAAAAAGAATGGTGATAGATGTTCGTACCGATTGTAAAGCCTTTCGTTTCAGATGGCTGGTCTACGGTTTGCGTTCAGTGAACGTCTTTTAATATTGTAGCTTCGAGCGAGTCAAGGTGATATCGATTCACAATGACAGCATGACTCTTATGAATTAAAATAAAAATCAAACGATGAATGAGAAACCATTTCATAATATGACATACGGATTGATATCATAGTTCCAGGATACGTGTAGAACGATACTATGATATCAATCCATATGTGATAGTGATATCCTATGAGTGTCCGCACTAGACGGTGAGATCTACAGTATAATTTTATGTCTACAGTCAGGAAGGTTTGTAGAATAACCCGTAGGGTTTACTGTGTAGCGACAGAGGCAATCGAGATATTGAGCTGGCAAGAAAATGAGGGCTACATAGCATAACTTATGTGGTGCATCTGTAAGCCGGGAGTCCCCACTTGCAAATGGACCACATAATCAATCCAGGTCGGCAGCTCTTACACTAGCTTCTTAATTAAGCAGCACAACGGCATGCCTGATCCATGTGTTTGAGACATGAATTGATCTGTAAGACCTCGGACTGTTCTTAGAGAACGATCCGAGGTCGTACAGATCGATCATCGATGCATGCTTCAAACACATGCCACATCATTCGATTCTTTGGCGAGCCGAAGGCGAGCTCACTGTAGTATTTTAATTTTATCAAAGGATTATGACAATCCTAATTAACTTTATTCATCGATCTTTATTATTTGGAGACATATGTTACATATGTATCAGTAGGACTACACGATTAACCAGGATTTATAAACTGGTACGGATTGATGATCAATTGTGTCCATCAGTCGTAACGTAGTCATCGGATGAGTGACACTCAGAACATTTTGAGATTCCCCCTTTTTGCAAATTAATAGTTATTGCTATTATTATTCCTATTCGCCTCGTGTCTAGCTCAGGATGACGTGCAGCCCACACCCGAGACCAGGACCAGGCTAGCCCATAGTCATCACGATGTGTGTTCATAAAATGAGGTTCTACCTGCGAAATAATATTATCATTATTCTTTTTCAATCGTCAGAAGATTTAATTCCTATTAAAGCATTTGATCTCAACATACACACGTTTTTGCATTATTGCTTTCGCTCTATTACTACAAAGACAATAAGCAATGAATTGATCCATTGGTTGCGGTGCACAACATCTAAATACAACTAATGTAGTATCAAATGCATTGCATTGCATCGCTCTGCATCGCCACGCCCACGTGGGGACATAATCATTTCGCTCTAACCACTGTGCTTAGAACCATGATAAATTCATTAATAAAATAAATGTTACACTACGATGTCATCACATTGCACTCCTGGCTTGTGCTTTACGTCATATCTTGTAGTGGGTGAATCCTGATTTATTATTATGCTATCATTAGTCATATGGAACTCTTATCATAACTATTTAATTAATGAATTTTATTGCGAACATGATGGTCAATGACCATTGGTCATTCACGGGCAGCCCTCAGACACAGCTGCAAAAGCACCAATGGCGCAAGACATTTAGGACTGTAGACTGTCCGTACTTAATTTTCTATTTTCTATTTTAAATTAACGAGCCCAGCTGTCAGAGATTCTCACTGCTTCGGGACCTTGGGCAGTGGACAGAGCCCGTCAGCTGTGCAGTCCTCACACGGCCAACGGCCCAGTGGGTTTTAATCATAGAAAGCAATACATTTCGGTCAGGTATTTTAAAATTTAAACGGCCTTATGAAAATTAACAAATGACTGGTGGTTGCACTGTCTATCATATAGGTGTCGACAGTAAATAGAAGGAGTGACAAGAGCTTAGACAGATACTTCTATTTGCATCCCGTTCCGTTCCGTCTCAAAAATGACGGGAATGGAAGGAAAGTGCATAGAATATTAATGTTTAGCATGCTAGGCAGTGCCAGACAGCAAGATTTTATTAATTAAGAAAGTTAAATATGAAGCGTCGTCTTTAATTAAAGCTCCTCATAAATTATTTCTCTTGGAATATGCATGGAGTCCAAGTAGTAGTAGGGACTGTTAATAGTTTGAGTACCACAAGAAGAAACTACGGTAGTGACGAAGCGATCTATTGTCGTAGCTGACATAGTAATACTTTTTGTATCATACGAATTAATTAGACAATGAATTGATAACGCGGAATGTCCAAGGCATTAAATGTTCGAAGATCTATTCTACCTAGACGTTTTCATTACAAAGGCTTGTAGCTCTGCTCTGATTGAGCCCCATACTAAGGTCACAGATATAATTGTATCCTCTCTATAATTGATCCAAATGACGCATATCAGGCGTAACTGAGATAAAGTTATTAACACTGACGGGAAAGGAGCACACACTGTCATACAGCACTGGTTCATAAGTGGCACTGGAAAGATGTATCATTATGATGCATCTGTCCTTACACCGACAGAGTCGAACAGTTTTGAGGATATTTTTTAAAAAATCGTAGCATAATTAATTAATCCACAAACTCACGATTGTTATTATTGAGTTAATGATGGTAATTCGACAAAGCACTAATTGCATGGGTCGATCGTATGTCTTAGCCCTGACAGCCAAAATGGAAATAATTATTTATTAATAGCAGTTCTCAGTAATGCTTTTACTATGTTATAATAGAAATCGTACAATTTCTGCAATTGAGTATGACACATTAGATGTGATAATTTATCACAATCGTCATCGTTATCATATGACATACGAAAAGGTTGGGAGGAACCGGATCGAGATGTGATATGATATGGTCCGATGATAGACATATCATCACAATTATAATCTGCTCGCGACTATTGATCCTAGTCTATGATATGAGAGGTGACACCAAACTGATGTACATTGTCCTGCATAATTATGCGCCGTCTACTTTTTAATATACATTTGACACTAGGACTGCAATGTTCTTCTCCACCAATATCAATGGATTGAAGATAAACTAATATGTCACTGACATCGTCCCAAGTTGGGACAATGTGGAAAATGTCACTAGACATATTAGACTATCTGGGACTCCCAACGGACAAGAGCCATAATGAAGTTGCCTATAGTATAGTAAGATAGCTGACCAGTCAAATATTAAACTACGATTCGTACTTATTTCAATAGATATTGAAAGTTCTATGACGCTCCCTTCTGGTCTCCCTCCTTTTGTTTGTGTCTGGAGTACTGTGTCACACTGTCCCTACTACATATTGGCAGATTACTGAAAAAAGGACGTCGTGTCGTTATATGTTACACCTATTTGATTAATTGAGAGTAGTTTTCGTAGAACGATAACTATTTTGTCTGAGGGATGTCGACCTGTTCTGTCAAAGAATAAATTATCTTAATGAATTGAGTTTTTGATCATGGTGCACTTTAATTAAAATTGATCATGAAAGAGTCAACGATGCATTGTAAAAAACCGTCACTACAGTCCGTCAGAGTTCCAGTAGTGGAGGACTCGCACGGTCCTGTGTCAATAATAGAAATTCCGATCATCCCATGCTATGACTCAGACTGTGCTAGACTGCGAAAGGTGAAGAGACGGACATGTATTAAACATACTCTCAGGTCAGATTGTAGTTTTCCGAACTCTGATTCTACTGGTTTGTATGTATATGAATGGGGTAATATGAGACCGGTATGAACAAATTAACTAGTTCACTACTTTATTAATTTATTATTGTAGGCAGGTTGATGCATCATTCACATACTATCTCGATTATCTGCTCATGACATATTAGAAGCGAAGATCTTTCTAAAGTCATCATTAATAAGATTGTAACAAAAAAGCAGCATTCTTACTTTCGATTCTTAGAGAATGTGTGCTTGCAGAGATATGATACAGTAACAGTGTTACTGTATCATATCATCATAGACTGTTCACTCCACCTAGACCACGGCGGGGAGAGGTCACTACTAATCATAGACAGGCTGATATTAATTTATTTCCTGTCATTAATTGACGGCTTGCAATCAAGTCAACGGTGGTCACAAAGGCTTTGACTGATTGATTGTGTGGGCTTATATTTAATATTCGTAAACGGGATGATTCCTGGCTCGCATCCTTTGTCTAGATTGCCGCTTAAGACGTTCTCTGTCGATGGTAATACTGCTAGAACATTAATATTATCATTCTAGTAGACACTTAACTGTGCCATCGCCGATGAAATATTGTTCTAGTGCGATATCTATTAATAATTAATAGCAGATAGCCATTATATTTCATAAAAGCCAAGTTCTAAATAGATGTACTGCACATTTTGAAGTATGTTCAATAAACGACTATTAATTTAAATGATTCAATTAATTAATTAATACAGCTTTAATACAAAACAGTATGTAGTATCACAGATCACATGACGATCTATAGAAGCCAACAGTGGCCTACAGTATATCAGTAAACTACGGTAAAACTGGAATAACTGTGGGCCACAGTGGCCTATAACTATCCAAATAGTATAGGCCACGGTGGAAAAAATCGAACGCACTGTCGCTGATTAGCGGATGCTTTTTGCGCTAAAATAAGCTATGTTAAAAATAATTCTTTTATTGTTATCCTTGCCCCCCTCTTCGCCCGGCGCCCACCCGCGCCGAGCGGGCGCCGCCCCGGCGGCATCCCCTGAGGGGACCGCCCCCCCGGAGGGGAACCGCCCCCTCAGGGATGCCGCCGAGGCGGCGCCGTCCCTGTGCCGATGCCCGGCTCTCCGGCCGGGCATCGGCCAAAAGCCTTCTACGAAATCAAATCTTTGGTCGGTCGGCTTGTTCGCTTGCGGGTGGTCTTGTCGCTTCGGTCACGGCGGAAGGCCTTGGTGGAGAGAGTTCGCAGTCGGACTCGGCGCTCGCGGAGCCGGGCGGAGCCGGCGCATGAGGAAGACGTCGTGTAAGGGAGATGAGTGACATTTATTTCAATGGGTGACTAAATTAATAATAATAAACATACTTAGACTTGTCGTTCGTGCTGATGCAGCGCCGATAACGCGTCGAGCGTTTGACGGAATCGTGGGGAATTAAAGAAAACTGAAGAGGTGAGTGGGGGTTGCGCTTGAGCGAATCGCGTGCATTAAAAATAATAGTAAAGGAGGGGAGTTGTGGTACTTAGAGAAATGAGACAGAGGGATGGGGATGGAGATGATTTTTCGTCGGGGTTTGGCGATGCGGGGTGAGGGAAAGCGATGGAGAACGGAAGCTGCGAGGGTAGGTGAGCAGAGGAGAGATGAGTTCACTGGATGACATGAATCCGATTTGGGTTTTTAATTAATCAAGTTGCTGTGGTCAATAGTTACAGGTCATTGGCCTGCAATTATCGGCTGCAGCTGATGACTTGTTATTTGTTTCGGCGGGGGCCATTCATGGCCTGTAGATTAATTAATTAATTAATTAATTCTCCGATCGAAATTGCCATGTCGTTCCTGCACATCCCCGAATTACATCGGAAGGACCAGGCATATCGATAAGCACGTCTGTGCATTTATAAATTAATATTAAATTAAATTAATTAATTAATTAGTGTACTTGAACTAGTCCATCGATCGCACTTCGTGTGACGGATTCCTTCAAAATATATGACGGTACCGTGTCTGAGTTGGACTCAACGAATGATCTGCTCAGACTCTGAATGAACAGAAAAGTCTTTTTCGATTCGATGACTCCGAGCTCACAGAGCAGCAGACCTGTCGTTGAAAGGAATTTCCGAAGAGGATTTCATTCAATCTGACTTTTATTATTGAATCGGTGCGAGTTGTCCTATTTTAAATAAATTCCTGCACTGCAGAGTCGTCAATGCATAGGAATTTCATAGAGAAAGCCAGCCAGAGTGGCGTGAAAATTAAATAAACAAACTAAATAAATGATTTCTATTTGTGTGTCCGATAGGACACTGATATTTACCCACATTACATTCTTGTGCATCTCTCAGAATTCATGATCGTCGATCAAGTGCCCCTTTGGTTCTAGGATATACAGCACTGCTTATTTCATAGCGCTGGCCTTCTCTAATAGGGCTATCCATCCATCGAAATTCCCGTGACACGTCATAGCATTTGCTATGACAGGTCATGAACCGGGCTGGCCTGAACAGGACTGCACGGGGTCGTGTATAATCATGAACAGCGCTGCGTTGGACTCAGCCTGGGTCACGTCATCACAGACGATTCATTATTATTATTATAAATGCCAAAAGTGATTATCAACACCCTCTCTCATGTGATATTATCACATGGTGTTCGATGATTCATATTCTCACAAAAAGTATTATTAATCCCATTCTAATTCTAATTCATACAGAGATCGGCAGTGGCCGGGTCCGTCTCATATTATCTATTCTATGGTCTGGCAACATTAAAAAACGAGTACAGTAATACTAGCCACTCCGTTTGGTGTGTGTCTGCGGGTACTGGATGAAAACATCAATAGAGCTACGACATAGTCGTGCCTATTATTTTTCCTTCTTTGAAAGGGTGTTCGGCCCGGACTGACTGCATAGGCAGTTCAAATTGGGGTTAAAAAAAGAATTCTATGGGATTTCTTTCTTTGTTAATTGATAAAGCACAAGGATCTTAACTTTGAAGACAGGTCAGGTTGAGTAGACCAATGACCTGAACTCTGAATCACACAGATTATTCACGGCACGCTGTAGTTTAATCAAGAATTGTCTACGGTAGTTGTGACACTCAGTCTGAATGTCACACCTACCGTAGACATTTAGAATCAGCCCTACTAAGATGAGTCTAATTAGAAAGATTCGAAGGGGGAATGACTTATGATATCATAGTCTATGAATCATATCCCAATTGGAAGAAGGTCATCTAACAAAAAATGAGTCAATAAAACTATCTTAATGCGTGTCCTCTGGCCCACGACATTTGACTCACACGGAGATGCGAGCGAGAGACGAATCGTCTCTCAGTTAATTTGTCTTTAATAAATAAAGGCTAAACTACCGTAGGCTCTTGATATTTTAATGAGACGGATTTTATTTACCAAGAGCCGCTGTAGGTATGACATGTCATCTCATTGCTCCATGATTCATGGCAGAATCACTTTTTATTATAGGTAATGGAAGCCTGTGTGTGTTTGCATACAAACACACAAAAACAAAAAGCATACACGGATTTAATTTGAATTAAAACGAGAACGGATACGACTCTTCCCTCAATTATTCTATGAGAATGATTCATCCTTTAATGTAAACCCTCGTTTTTTCATTTGCCAGATGATAATAAGGTCTATGATCATCTAGTGGATGACGGATATTAACAATAAATAATTTATTAGACGAATCGGCTTCCTGGTCGAGTCATTCAGAGCACGAATAAAGCTATGGACATGATATCTTTAATAGTACTTCGATAAATCAGTGCTGTAGTGGAGTGCTGATTTTCTGTACCTTGCAGCTTGTAGATTTAATTCACAGATGCTCTACTATCGAAGGGGTTTGAGACTCTTCGAAAACAACTCTCAACTTAGAGCGTGTAATATTATTCTCAATGACTGTCAGAAATGAGCTGAGATGCAGCACTGCTATTGTTATTTTAATCACTCGACGACGTTATTCAGTCGAGCTACTCGCAGCAGGAAGAGGTTGTTCTGATAACAAATGATTCATGAAATACTATTTGTCTGCCTGTCTTTTCACACACTCTCTGACACACATACACATATGAATTTTATTAATTTTATTACTAGAACGAAAAGCCCCTCAGATCGTTTCTCATTATGTTTCATAATGAAATCCCTAGGGGAATTATGGAAAGCTCGTCAGGCTTAATTTTCGCAGGAATAATATTAATAACAGACTATGAGCACGATCGTGGCATCACAGTCCGGGATAGGGACAAGAACTAAAGAACAGTAACTGTACAGCAACAGCTACTGCTGTATGATATGCGCCAGTGCGATGATGTCATATGAATATGCACCGATTGAATATATGACACAGTCGTACTCAAAGCTTCAACAACGGCCGAGCTCGACGATCGGCCCAGCATCCTGACCATCGGGGTCAAGTTCTCGCCAAGAAAGATACGTAGAATGTATTCAGCAGGTCAGCTCCTGCGGGTTCGAATCACACTCTTATAATTATAGATGCAGTACAATTCGAAGTTCGAGATTATCTTAATATATGGCAGTTGTTCAACAGCCACAGAACGACACTATCATACTAGCTAAATAGCTTTAGTACGTGAGTCAAGATTATAGTATCGATAAAGATCTAAGAACAATGTTCTTCATTTAGTTTGTAAAACGAGAATAATATCTGCCAAGCAATCAAAATGTTCTATCTGCAATTATTAATCTGGTCATTGCATTCAGAATCATGACCGTGTCTCCATCGCGTCATCGATTATAGTATGACGAAAGCAATGACAATGGCATTGCAGTTTAATCGTCAGAAATAACGGCTGACCTAATTAATACACGGTCTGCAGTAGCGACAAGCAGAGTATCATAGCTATTATTTCTCTAGAAGAAAGCAGTGCCGTAATAAATTATTAATTAAATACCGTTTGTGCTATTACTCTCGACCTAATAATTAATTAGGATAAGTGATAGTCATTTACTGTGGAGGCTTGCCGTGCAATGCAAATTGCAATGCATTAAAATATGAAAGCCTTTACACACTGTTAGGAATATAAACTAAATTCTCCTTCCGGTAGCACCAATATAATTTGTGATGTGCATGAATTTAATTCTGTACTTAGCATTAACAATCAATAGACGACATCAATAGACGACATGAGTTCGGTCTGGGACTCCCAGTTTCGTGAGAAGCTATTCGAAAAGCTTAAGGGTGACACAAAGTGTCGAAACATACGCTCAGAGTTTGACCTCAGGGTGTGTTTCCACATTCTGTTTCGATAGCTAGACCGACAATCCCAGCAGGGAGTTTAATACCTGAACATCCCCTGAGCCTAAATTAAGAAACCCGCATCTACTCTTATTCCGCCTTTTTTATGTCGCCGTGTGTGAGCCTCATCGGGCATGACCTGGCGACAACGTTGCCTAGAAATGCAGTAGCGTATCGGCAGGAGTTTCGATTAGATCATCTGTCTGTACCTCCGACCAATGATTTAATTTCACAATGATGCTGTGGATTTAATTTAACAGTATGCATTTAATATAATGTTATCGAAGTTCGATAATAGCACTGTGCATGACTAGCGACTGCAGGCATAGCGCTCTTAGTTCTTCGATTAATCATACGTAATACGTACTCCCATGTATGATTAAGTCGTGCGCCATACTACCGGTAATAGTCTACCGGTAGGATCTGTTTGACCTAATCCTTCTCGACCAGCCCGGTTGTGATTAAATCAATGAATTAAAGTATCAATGTGCAGGGTTGGTAATACCAGTGTCCGACAGCACAATAAAAAAATAATAGAGATCATCATAAATAAAAGGGATACGTCATCCCATCTGCCAACAGCTCACACGAGGTTGTTCGAAGTGTATAGTGATTATATTATGAATCACCATTTCTAAGAATATTCTTTTTCTTAGATACTCTTCGATCGGATTAATCTTTACTGAATCATCGGTGATTTTCACTCACCGACTACTCGCGTGCTTATGATTGACTGAGTGAGCATAAATACCAAGTCATCAGACTCGATGCGATATTTAAAATTTAATAATAAACTCTGACACTATCAAATTAATTTAATATTAAATGTGTGATACGTGAACTGGAGTTGACATTAGGTTGTGGGTCTACAGCTGACACCACACTGACCTACTTCCTACCACTTCGTACTGCTGTTCGGGTGAGAGTGTTTTTTATTTTTTATTTAAATAGAACACTACTGGTTCTGGTGGAGCATACTATCTATTTGATACAACACCTTATGATAGGCAATAGAAGGCGTAACCCATAATTTTAATTAATAAATCTGTGGGTTCGGAGCCCAGTTTACATTGATACTAATTGGAGCCTTTGCTCCGTCGAGACCAGACAATAAACACCGACTTTACTTGACCGCCATGTGCATGCAGGGCTTCACCGACCATGCGCATGGCTAATACATTACTGTATCAATCTGGTTCAGTGGTGTATACAATCGTGATCTTCATGAGTATGACCCTTCTTTCTATTGATTTTATTTAATAGCACAGACCCGCTATGGAAATGACAGATCATTTCAAACACTATTCGTCAGCGGATAAATAATTATTTTCATAGTCAATGCAACATTTTTTCGTTGTGCATCAATTGATACACACAAACTGGCACAAAAATAATTTTAAACGACAAAAGTTATTAAGCCAGTGTTCTCTACATGTCGTCTCTCAGATATTCTATGAATATTAATTATTAATTAATTGACATACATACAATCATCATAATATGGCTGATGGGACTCAAAATGATAATGGTCTGGCGACAGCCTCAGCCCCACTGCTTCGGACAGAGACTGAGAGCTCGGGGCTGAGGTGAAGGGAGTAGAGATTCATCCTACAGTCGTGCTACGATGCCTTTTAATCTCGTTCTAGGCCCGTACTCGATGGCTCTGCGACGAGTGTTGATGTAAACACCATGAGATAGTCTTGTGGATAATTAATTAAAGGACAATCTGAGCACCTGTTCAGGCCCCGGCAATCATCCTAGCTAGTATGTATCGAAAGGTTTGTATTTGAAATAGTATTGGCCTTTGTGAATGTCCTCACGGAAGGCCTGCAGGCTCGTGTCTGCACCAACTGGTAGGCTGTTATTTTAAATGGACGGCATTACGTCGACAGCTCTTCATAATTTTATTATAAATACAATACTATTTCCACAGTAATGGTTTGTATGCAGACAGTTATCAATTGTCTACGTAGAATTAGATTGACGAAGCCTAGGAGAATATTGTTGACACAAGTGATAATAAAGTTTATTAAATAAAGAACAAGTCATTAGCAATGCTTTGTTCTTTGCGTGGGACGGAGCCTGTCACAGCAGCTTTCTCTGACAGGATAGAATTAAAAATAAAATGAATGGTGGGAGATGTTCGTACCGATTGTAAAGCCTTTCGTTTCAGAAGGCTGGCCTACGGTTTGCGTTCAGTGAACGTCTTTTAATATTGAAGCTACGAGCGAGTCAAGGTGATATCGATTCACCAAGACAGCATGACACTTATGAATTAAAATAAAAATCAAACGGTGAATGAGAAACCATTTCATAGTATGACATACGGATTGATATCATAGTACCAGGATACGTGTAGAACGATACTATGATATCAATCCGTCTATGATAGTGATAGCCTATGCGTATCCGCACTAGACGGTGACGTCTATAATTTTATGACTGTATCCAGGGAGGTTTGTAGGATAATCGTACTGTGTAGCGACAGCACCAATCGAGATATTTAGCAGACAAGAAAAATAGGGCGGCATAGCATAAGTTATGTGGTGCATCTGTAAGTAGGGAGTCCCTGCTTTCAAATGCACCACACAATCTATCCAGAGCTACGGCACTACCACCATCTGCTCAATCAAGCAGGATAACACGATGCGTGACCCATGTCTTTATGACATTAATTGATCTGTAAGACCTCGGACTATTCCTAGAGAACGACCCGAGGTCGTACAGATCGATGCATGCGTCAAACACATACCAGATCATTCGATTAGTTGGCGAGCAGAAGGCAACCTCACTGTAGTACTTTTATTTGGTCATATGATTATGACAATCCTTTTAACTTTATTATCTATCTTTATTATTGTGAAGGACATGTATCAGTAAGACTGTACGATTAACTAGGATTGACGTTCTGGTACGGATTGATCCGTGCCAAAACGAATCAATCCGTACCGAAAGTGAGGCTGTGCCTGACAGTCCTAGCGTATTCATCGGATGAGTGATGCTCACATCCATTATATATTAGATCTAACCCTGTTGAAAATTAATTGTTATCGCTAGTAATATTCGTACTCGCCTCGTTCCCAGCTCAGGCTGTCGTGTAGACTGCATCCCAAACCACGACCGGGATAACCCATCGTCATCACGGTGTTTCTTCATAAAATGACGAAGAGCTCCTAATTAACTTTGGAACTATTATTTTTAAATTGTGAGGAGATTTAATTAATATAAAATCATTTAATCTCAACATGTATACGTTATCGCATTAATGCGTTCTACGTACTACCAAAAGGACAATTACCAATCAATTGATTCTTAGATCACCGGAACATTTAATTTCAACTACAGTAATGTACAAGCAGGAGCAGTGCACTGCATCGCCATGCGCCACCCTGTCCACGTTGGGACATAATATTCTAGTATCCTCATATCTATGGAGTATGTGGGACTGCTATTATATGATAATTAACAATAATTCATAAACCATAGCTCTATCACATCATAAGTCGACTGTCACTGTCATATAATTTATCCAGTACTGCCACATATTCCCAAACTATTTGAACTAGGTTACCCTGAACAGTAGAGACATGAGGATCAATCAGACACCCTAGGTGTTACCCATTGAGGTTCAGCTCTGGCTCATAATGAACAGATTTGAAATGGTTATTCAAAGACCGATACGATCCGTGTGAAATAAAATTAATTGACCGCCTGTTACTGGTCTCAACGAATTAATGACGATGTTAATCAGCCATTTTCCACAGCTCGCTTCGTGTGGATCACACAGTCTGTGGAAGATGACGCTAATCAGCATCCCTTTCAAAGAGTAGTTCTAATATGTAGCACTGATGGACTAATAAATATTTAATTGTTATTTGTAGACATGCCTTTTTCACAATGGATTTGTTCCACCACTGGTACACAATCGAAGTGTCATGTGCTAAAGGCATCTACTCGCCAGCATTTCGAATGCACGAATCAAGCTAAGCAATGAGATGATCCGTAGGCACTATCATTGATTACTGTTTGATAACCTGGATCACCATTCTTTGTTTGACAGTTAAATAATAAAAGGTTGAAGATAATTGCATATGTCACTGACATAGTAATACAAAAATCAAGGAATGTCATTCAAAGAGTAGCACTGCTCTGTGAGATAATTTACGTAGACTCGATCTTAAATGTTAATGACTCATCTCATGTAGGTCCATGCATCTGCATGAGAATTTTCTCAATGATACAGACTAAGAGAAGTTAGATTTAATCATTGATCATTTTAAAGTCCCTGATGAATATTATTCATACAAGTCTGAGGATAAATAGGATTGACATCTTAGCAAGATGATTATTATTGGAGGTTCCGCGTTCTAATACTGCAAGCAGGGTGAATAGAGATACGTGATAGTCATGGATAGGACTGCATACACAATGCACCCTCTCTACTTTCATTTTCCGTCAATTCATAAATAACGATAATAATAATAGCTTGGAACGAAACAGAGCTCTTAGAGATAAGTGACCGAATAGATCCAGATACTGTGTAAGATTCAAAGAGGTGGGGACTTAGGGATGATCCTATGATATGATCTAGTCAATAATTAATACCATATGCAGGTTCATTACTAATGTGGTTAAGTAGTACCTAACCACATCGGTTGAATCTTGGCAAAAACGTGAACTAGATTGTTTAATCTGTAATGAGTCTACGAGTGGTACAATGTGGGTCGGAGGACAGAACAGAAGGATTGGTGTAGGTCATAGAATCCACCAGTGAATATTAGAAAGATGTTATCATCAGTGTGATAACGTCATATTATGATGCCTGCATGAGTAAAATGGTAAAGCTCATAAGCTTAGCGTAGGATTTTTCTATTTCTAATATGATATAGACATGAACATCATTGATGAACGTAGAATTGAAAAGCCCGCAGGATATTATCACTAATAGAAAATGCACTGTGACTGGGGGCACAGTTCATTTTCTATCTCCTATCACTCCATCAGTTCATTTCGCTCCCATAGCAGACCGGTCTGCTGTGAGAGCAACATTTAAATTTAGTATGAAGTTAATTAAGGAGCAACGTCTTCACATCTGAAGCGAATGGCCTTTCAGAAAATAGACATTGACCGTTTGACATACAATGTCTGTCATAAAGGTCGTAGTCGATCGTCTGAACCGCACAGACTCGGTTATTGATCATAAACGAAATTAGTAGTCATACTATTAAATATTATCACTTCCCTCCTGGCCCCTGCCGCCATAGAACAGGGCGGATCAATTGATCTGACAGAAGAAAAATACAATTGTGAAATTCTATTAAAGACATCTAGTAGTTGCAAGTGTAATACACTGCTTCTCCAGGCCCACATCTTGCACCGATAGTGCACTTTCATATCATTTATTCATAATTAAGCCTTGTAAAGATAAGATTGTTAAGACACGCTTTCGTCCATAGCTAATGCTATGATACGAGGGCCAGCGGAATATATCTGATCTTCCAATGATCCAATGATCATATTGGTATTTTTATTAGAAGTAGTATCAGGGAAAGTGCAGTGCACTGCATCCCCAGGACGGGCTAATATCCCGGATATTGGAGAATCCTAGTAATTATCGAGTGCGGATAATTGGTTCTATATGATACATCTACATTAGTGACACAGACAGTAGGGAAACCTTGATACACTGAAAGTATGTGACGTTCAACTACAAGTCGTTATCGCTCTACATGAATACCACTTCAATCTTGACATTAATATGATATCATATCGTTACTTAATTTAACTAGGACTCATGCCTGATAAGACTTTAGGCTATTCCTAGTGTAGAATACCATTGATATTTCGTATTTGATAAAGGACTCTTACATAGCGGACAGCGAGGTATGCATTACTGCATCTGTGCCTGCAGTATTATTAATTTACAATGAGGAATGACTGCTTTCTGTTCGAACAATAGCAACAATTCCATTAGGGAGGATCTCTAATTATTATGTATTAGGCAGCAAACAGTATTACTGTCATTAATATTACTAGCAGTACTACGAAAGTGATCCCACCCAGGAAAGTCATCCGTGGTTGGGATCATTTGTGAAGACTACCGGGAAATTAAAACAAAATAGTTATCATATTATTAACATAGCAATAACACTACCTTTATTATGTCCACCTCGCTTTGTTATTATTACAATTAATTGAATCGGTTGACAAATAGTAATAGATATGCAAAAGGATCACCCTGTACTAAGCCATCATAGACTGATTAAATAATATTTACTATGACAGCTTTATCCTTCGTCCCCATGTTATGGGCTGCCTGCCAGCAGTCGTTCTGCTTCAGGCTATCAATGATAAACCATTGTCAATGACATGTCTCTAGCATTAACAATGACAATTCTACCTCGGTTTTAGATGCAGGTGCTACTTCTAGAAGTAGTCTTCGCCTTACTGTTCCAAATGACAGTGCTCTTCGGCTTCACTATCTTCTGGGTGGTCGAGCTACCAGCAGTCCTTCTATTAATAAAATGAAAACAGATGCACGTCTTCTTCGCTCGGCGCACTAGACTGAGGCTACAGAAGAATGCGTTCTTCGGTGAGGATTATGTTTTAAAATCTTTACACTAGAAGCTATCACCACGCACCTAATTAATTGTCAATTGATCCCCATTAATAATGGGTATCCTCGATTAATAAATCAACAGAAATTAATATCGTTTGATGATATCGTAGTGATTATGAGACTGAGAATTACTGACTGCAGTGATATCTGTACGTACTGTACTATTATCATATCAATAACAAATCAAAGCTGGTAGGGTCGAAAATCGTGCCTGTGGCCTACAGTATACTCATAAACTACGATAATATTGGAATAACTGTGGGCCACAGTGGCCTATAACTATCCAAATAGTATAGGCCACGGTGGCAAAAATCGAACGCACTGTAGCTGATTAGCGGATGCATTTTGCGCTAAAATAAGCTATGTTAAAAATAATTCTTTTATTGTTATCCTTGCCCCCCTCTTCGCCCGGCGCCCACCCGCGCCGAGCGGGCGCCGCCCCGGCGGCATCCCCTGAGGGGACCGCCCCCCCGGAGGGGAACCGCCCCCTCAGGGATGCCGCCGAGGCGGCGCCGTCCCTGTGCCGATGCCCGGCTCTCCGGCCGGGCATCGGCCAAAAGCCTTCTACGAAATCAAATCTTTGGTCGGTCGGCTTGTTCGCTTGCGGCTGGTCTTGTCGCTTCGGTCACGGCAAAAGGCCTTGGTGGGAAGAGTTCGCAGTCGGACTCGGCGCTCGCGGAGCCGGCCGAAGCCGGCGCATGAGGAAGACGTCGTGTAAGGGAGATGAGTGACATTCATTTCAATGGGTGAATAAATTAATAATAATAAACATACTTAGACTTGTCGTTCGTGCTGATGCAGCGCCGATAACGCGTCGAGCGTTTGACGGACGGAATCGTGTGAAATTAAAGAAAACTGAAGAGGTGAGTGGGGGTTGCGCTTGAGCGAATCGCGAGCATTAAAAATAATAGTAAAGGAGTGGAGTTGTGGTACTTAGAGAAATGAGACAGAGGGATGGGGATGGAGATGATTTTTCGTCGGGGTTTGGCGGTGCGTGGTGAGGGAAAGCGATGGAGAACGGAAGCAGCGAGGGTAGGTGAGCAGAGGAGAGATGAGTTCACTGGATGACATGAATCCGATTTGGGTTTTTAATTAATCAAGTTGCTGTGGTCAATAGTTACAGGTCATTGGCCTGCAACTATAGGCTGCAGCTGATGACTTGTTATTTGTTTCGGCGGGGGCCATTCATGGCCTGTAGATTAATTAATTAATTAATTAATTCTCCGATCGAAATTGCCATGCCTTTCCTGCACATCCCCGAATTACATCGGAAGGACCAGGCATATCGATAAGCACGTCTGTGCATTTATGAATTAATATTAAATTAAATTAATTAATTAATTAGTGTACTTGAACTAGTCCATCGATCGCACTTCGTGTGACGGATTCCTTCAAAATATATGACGGTACCGTGTCTGAGTTGGACTCAACGAATGATCTGCTCAGACTCTGAATGAACAGAAAAGT
>CAXFYD010000283.1:0-22274 GCA_964006365.1 Trididemnum miniatum | reverse complement strand
GATCATTTTCGATATTTGGGAGGATGTAACTGTTATGCATTGCATATTCTCCGTAAAAAATGCATTTGAAAATCTAAGCCCCTTATGGTAGACTGAAAAATATCTTGAACGATATAACCTAGTTTTGACCTGTTAGCTGAAATACGATAAACAGTCCTGATTAAAATGTTTTAAGTTGCATCTTTTGGCTACGCATCCAATCTTCCATCAATGCTATCGCCTATCATTTTGTCAACTTTTGATTAGTGTTAGTATCTGTAATGGCGTAACAGTAAACAAGCCTATCCTTCATATTGCGTTGTTGTTCAAAACAAGAATACTGTATCGGGAAAAAAATTAGCTTTTGACGAAAAAGTAAAGGTTACTGAGAAAAAAATCACTATTGTATTATGATGTCAGACTTCGTAAATAAAACTTGCTACTAAAATGTATCGAGATACAAGTATCGGCGATACTGTATCGCGTATCGGTATCGCTTAAGTGGTGTTTCAAAGTATCGCGTATCGGTATCGCTTTAGCCCAATTTCAATGTATCGCGTATCGGTATCGCTTAACGCACGTTTAGAGTATCGTGCCCATCACTGCTTACTAAGGTATTCAAATACTTGCAGCCAGATATTTCGGATTCATCAATCACCATGAAAATATCTTATGCAAAAGATATTCACAAACTCGATCTACTTCGCATTTTCCCATGTCGTCAACTCGCTTTCTACATGCCGACTCGGATGGAGCTTTACGACCTAGAAATTGAAATAGCGAATGCATTTCTGGATTGCGTAGCTTGTAGAGTGGGATATCGGCTGAAAGAAATGCTGAGGTACCTTTTCCAACATAATCGCCCCAACCTACGCTGGTCGAGTCTATAGGCTGCTGCCGCTGCTGCACTGTTGATGACAAAGCTTTTTGATGCTTTGCATTTAGGCGATGTTAGTCCACAGAAGATTTTCTGTCATGCGCCACAATTGTAGCGCACAGTGTGCACTACAGTTCTCCACAAGCGGAAGTCATAAACTCTTTTGGGAGGCGTGAAACAAAGTCTCGAACTTTGGAAAGGGATGATTTCGCTTCTTTCGGCATTTTTACAAATTTATTATTTTACACTCTCAATTTTTCTGCTTATGCCTGACTCTAATAGGAAGGTACGAGTTTATAAAAATTAGTAACTATGAGATTAAACAACTAGTTCACGATAGAAATAATGCAAAAACATTTACTATACTTTTTCTAACACCTTCATGTTAGAGGTAGCCTTCGCTTATGCCTATCTCATTCTCAAACATTTTGGAGTTGGACGTCCGCAGTAAAATGTTTACTATAGTTTGGCTGGCTCTACAAGTTATGCGAAGTTGTACAAATCACAATTCGTTTTACTTTTAACCGCAGTTTTCCGGCTTGTTGACCAAACCCACTACTTGACAATATAGCTTAAACCAAAACTGTTTTATACGCACTCGCTGTATTATGTACCACATACGTTAAAACAAAGAAGGAAAGCAGGCTTGCCTAATGCCTACACTTGGGATTTCAATTATTAACAAAAGTTACACTTGGATTGTTCATAATTTTTCTTTTTTTTTGCAATATTGACAAAAAGTTGCGCTTAAAAACCGAAAAAGTTGCAAAATAAAATTTGGACAAAAATATCCTTACACGCTATATTGAGGTTTTGTGCCACTCAGGAAGCTGTATGCAAAAAATTATCACAAACTTGCGGCATATTCTGTTATCTACGGCACTACATTAATCAGAAAACACTTCTAATGTTGTACCATAGCTTAGTGAACTCGCATATTCTGTACGGAATTCTAGTATGGGGTTCAACAAATCATTCAGTCTTACAGCCATTGCAAGTCCTTCAAAACAAAATTTTAAGAATTATATGCAACGTCAGCAAAAACGATCGCGTAAAAAATAACGGTTTGTATCACGAATTAAAACTTTTAAAAGTCAAGGATATGTATCATCTAGAAATGGCAAAATTTATGTATCTTTTCCAACATAATAAACTTCCGCGTTTGTATCATAATTATTTTACATCTACGAAATCTGTACACAAGTACAATACGAGATGCACAAGTTACGGGAATTATTATTTACATGCTATTAACTCAAACGCTGCAAAAAAAGCATTGCAATACAGTGGTGCTCAAATTTGGAATGGTTTGCAACCGAAATGGAAAGATCTTTCTTTCCCTAAATTTAAAGAAGCAGTTAAAGCTGATTTAATTTCAAACTACAAATAAACATTATTCATTCTTCTACGATCTTTTGATATATTGATAAATTACAAATAACCTTTTACTTGCAACTGAGTGGAATTAAAGTTGAAGATAAAAGCACATGAAAATTGCATTCTAGGGGGGAGGGGGGTTGGGAAAGAAGGGAAAAACTTTTGTTTCTTTTTCCTTTTTTTATTTCGTTTTCTTTTGGGAAAAGAAAAAATCTAACTGTAAGATTTCTAGTGATTGTGAAATAGTGCATGGCGTAATCTTCTGTAGGTCTTTGCTCGAAATCTGAATCCATACCGTGTTAGCCGATTAGATTCTGCAAGGAAATGTGAACGTATTTTTTTAGTTTATTTACTGTGTGTGTTGTTAAAGAAAAGTGAATGTTTTATGCTGTAGTACTATTTTAGCCACTGGTACTACATGTGTTACGCTAAGCATTGTTTTACAAAACTGGGTGATATAGGGTGGCCATGGCTCGGTGAGCGTCTTGCTCTTTCGTGGTCTCCCTTTGTACCACACTGGATTTTATTTGCGCTTGTTTTACATCTGAAATGTAACTTATTGCTTTTTGCTGGTGATGGTGCAAGAATAAACTGATACTGATGTCCGAAGCTGTAAAAAAAAGTTGCAAAAGTTGCAAAAAGTTGCCCTAGTCATAACCATCGTGAAAACGATCCTTCTGAGAACTACCGCACTTTGTCAACTAAATCTATTCGGCCAAACTCGTGCCAAGCACTAGTGTAGGGGAAAGGGGAGCATAGCACAGGACACGCGTGCCCAATGTGACACGCCTTAGCTGAAACATGGCACGTGGACGGTTTGGTAAAAAGCAATCCTTTTGTTTGTCCTAAATTTTTTTAACTCATGGTTATATCGAAATGAACTCAAATCACCATTTTCATTCACACGTTTATGAACATTAAATTGTTTCAGCAAAATAATATTTATTAGCTTAATGTTTTGGAGTTTATTGTTGCTGGTATGAGTTTCAGGTCGTTCGGCTTTAGAGTACCAACTATTATTTTGAAAGTGACGCGGCACGGACTACATGATTTTGAAAATTTTGGCTCGTATCCTCATTTCAGTAGTGCATCTCCAGTGATTACAAGAAAAATGATATTATGGGATATACTTGCTGTGAATGTAATCAAATGAGAGAGCATTTCGGGAGATTCGTTCGTTTTCCAATGAACTATATATTCCCAATAGAATGTAAAGACTATAGACTGCTCTATTTTACGTTGGTGTGTTTCTGTTCAAATTAAAAGCTTGAAAATTAGCTGCGAGGTTTAGGTTAGATGGTGTTGTCACCTTATTGACAATTGTAAATCAAATCGATTTTCTTGTATTGATTTATTCTTTAAAAAAGACGAAAGTTTTCACAATTTTTGTAGAAGACATGTTAGGCCTATTGCTCTTCGACTAAAATTGCCAAATTGCAAATAATGTCATTTGCCTAACCTTGCGAAATCCACTCGTAAGTTCAACGACATTCAACAATGCAGAAGCTTGTGCTTGAACGCAGGACAAAGCGTCAATTTTGTTTGAGTTTTGAAAGTAAGAGGGTTTAGTTCTAAAAGCTTACCGATACGCGGCTGACCAATCTATTTATGTCATTGGGCTGACGGTAACTCGCCCTACGCAGCAATTTTTTTCACACCTTGATTGTTTCATTTTACTGTTTACGGACCACTCGAAAACCCACTGCATTTACTTACTTACAGTACTTACTGGTACATTATAATCGTTGCCGCATGTCTGTCAGCAAACAGTAAACACATTATTTTTAATCGCCAGTTTCCCGTCTATACCATGTGGCCTCGGTGCAAACAGGGGCTAAGGGGCTGAAGCCCCCCCCCCCCTTTAGCCTTATGAACGACAGTTGATAAAATAGCTGGAAAATACTCATAAGATCCAGTAATCGTAATTCGCCAATATTCAATAAACAGGGGCGGATTGAGGGGGGGATGTGGCTGTGGGGCGATGCATCTCCCCACCATCCGATTTCAAAGTGGGTAAATACAATTTTTTCATACTTTCGAACCTATTTCATAACAATAATTCTTACGCCTTAAGCACACATAATCGAAATGTGCGAACAAATGCATGATATTTGGTAAAACAATCAGAATTAGGGGCAAAACGTTTAAACAAAATTTGCCCGAAAATTGTTCAAAAAGCACTAAAATGGTCATTGCAGCCAGACCCTCCTAGAGCCGTTTTTGTCTCTCAATTTGCTTCAAATAAATTCTGCCGGAAAAACACGCTTGAAAAAATGTCGAAATTTAATGCCCTTATCCCCGAAAAATTTCTGAATGAGCCCCTGACGTGAAACATTTTCATAGGGTTTAAGCTATTTACGCCCTTTTCTGGATTTAACCGACTAACGTCTTTGATTTAAGCAATTATTGATTTAAGCAAGCATTCAACCTAATTGAAAACTACATTCCCCCACCAAAATTTTATCGATACGCTCCTGACAGGCAATATAACCCTTATCTGCCCAGAATTAATTTTTTCAAAGAAATTTATTTTTTTCTGATATGTTTGTTGATTTGTATCATTTTAAACTCCTGATGCGATTTTTTATGACCCCCCCATCTGTGTAACTCCCCATTTTGGGTGTGCCATATATGGCACGCTGAGCATATTCGTAGTACGTTAGTCCAATGTATGCATTTATACGATATGATACTGTTATAGCCCAATTTGAATACTTTAGTTTGCAATATTTTACCCCATTTTTTCCAAGAGAGTGATGGGGAGGATGATGTCATTATATTCAACATCATTTATTTATTATGACGTCATAATAATCCGATTTTATTTTTGTACAACTTAGGACTCTAATTCGCTGCAAGAGCATCATTTTTTGCGGATTTTCTCCATTTTAGAGTTACTATCATGTGATATGCCCGTGTCGAATCACAAGAAGTAAGCGTACAACGAAGATTATTTATCAAAAACCTATCACCTGGCGATATTTGAAATCACTAGTTGTAAATACAGCAACAAGATGAAGTGTTATTAAACGAAATTACAAACAGCAAACTGAACAAACCAAACAGAATACTAATCACTGAAAATTTGACAGTAAATTGGAAGTTGTTCTGTAAGGTATAGTGGTATTTTTCAAATCAGTGCAAAAATTGTCATTTTGTGTGGTAATCCAAATTGCAGCCAACACAAAGACCTACGTCACATTTGCTGCACTGCGTAAAAGGTCGCTTGGAACAAAACTCTCCAGCACATCGCCTTCGTTTCGGAATTTCGACGAGGTAATGCTTATAACCATCGTAACGAGCATCATCAGTAACCCGTCTACGTTTTTGACACGAAGGCCCTGATAGTTGTGGAGGCGAACCATACCGTTGTAAATAGCTGGGGCCCTATACTGTACCGATATTTACTGGCTCTTTTCTACAGATAGTTTAGAAAAATTTCCCCTTCCCCTAATGCCCACCTCCCCCCCTACTCCATTTCTGGCAATGGATAGGCCATGGGTTACTGGACACTGCTTTTGAGCCCCAAAACAGCTTGAGAATGGTTTGCCATCGCTGATGCCGGCTAATTTTCGAAGTAGGCTAATATTATGGAAAAGACATTGATAATGCCCAGCGTGACATATATGGCACGGAAGAAACCGGACGTTGCTACATCAAAAATCAACTAGGCCCACATATTTTAATGTTATTAAATTATAGGTACGAGTGTTGCCTGTATGTTCTAGAAAAATTTCTTAACCAAAATTACTGCGAATATGAAAAATATAACAAAACATAAACATACCTTTGATTTTCCTTCATTTTTTCCACTTTCAAAACGAAGTCAAACTTTTAAATGATTCTACAACCATTGTAGCTTGATCAAAACTCTGTGACCTAATTAATGATGAAAAGGGCATTGTTTGCTAACTGGATTAACACAATTGCTGTTTCGGCAGGGCTTTTATTAATGCGCAATTTTGAAGGATTTTGTTCCACTATGAAACGTGCCATATATGGCACGCTGGGCAGATTCGGGATAAATTTGAGTTTAACGGAGGCATTTTTAACAATTAATGATTTTTTATGTCCGAGAATATCGTCATAACTACGGTTACGAGCAAGGTTAAAACAACAAAAATGCAGTCCTCTAGGCAAATACCAGTATTTGTGAATTAAAATCATTTGTAAATTAAAATTGTTAACCTGTCAGAACAACGGTTAACCGGTCTCCCTTTGCTATACCGATTCACCGAGAACAATTATGTGATAAAGAAAGTGTTTTAGATGAATATGCCACAAGTGCCAGTGGAAGATCTCATTTTATTGTTTAAATTTGCTTTGATGACGTTGACAACAACACCGAGTCCAAGATTGCTGCGGTACCAAGACCTCTCACTTCCTGATTGAAACTTTGCATGTTGAACACTGTCGCATAAATTTTTTCAAGTAATTTGCGTAATTTTTCTTCGTTGTAATGGATAGCAAGATAGGCTTTCCTTGGTTGAAAAAATGTTGAAAGACTATTCGTGTGCGGCTTTGGGATAGTATATAAACTAAATTTTCATTTTAAACAAAAACTATGCTTGCCTAGTGGAACTAGTTTCGGACATAACGCTAAGCTTTCTTCTGTTTTAATCCACAGATATTGATTTAAGCAAAAAAACTAGCAGTGGCTTTTTCTTGTTGAAATAGACGAGACCAACGTCATCTAACGAGCCAGTCAGACATAATACCAGAAAATTACGAGCTATACAATGAACTAATCGTAATCACAAAAATATATTAGCCCCCCCCCCCTTACAAAAATCCTGGTTGTGCCACTATATGCTGCACATTATTCTTAATCGCCAGTTTTTCTTCTACGCGATGTAGTAGGGAAAGTGTGGGACCCATCGGACAAATTTTACCTAATTTTATTTTTTGTCCAACTGGTTTGACAATCTTAAATATTTTAAAGTTTGTGTTGGACTTTGCTTTGTGATAAACTTATCCCGCACCAAAACGGAACAATTCGAAATGCTTAGGGTGATTTTTTTACCACTGAAAAGTGTCACTCAAACGTCCGAACGGTCCCCACCTATGGTGACCTTTCGCTCATATAGGGTCGGGACTTTCCGGACAGCAGCTGCAAATGTGTCTTAAAGTAGCCTAAGGGAAAACGTCTCATACACATTGTTGCTACAATTACCGGTACTCATGGTACTGGCAACCTCATAATATATAATCCCATAGTACCTCACAATATAAAACCCCATTGTACAGGGGACTTTTCGGACAGTGTTTGAATAAATAATTGTACATGTCCGATAGGCCCCCTGGTAGCCATTTTGAACTTCCTTCCCAACATAATCTGGTTTGGAAATGTCATCTAGATACATACTCAATATCTAATTGTCCGATAGGTCCTACATTTCCCCTATACTGACAAAAAATGATATGCAGACGCATTATTACATTTGTTTACATTCTAGGAAATTCTTTCGCGATTTATCTTCTTTCAATCAACAAGCTGAATGGAAGAACTGAAATCTTGTCTCCCGCCTATCGCGTATATATTATTGCCCTGGCAGCGGCTGACAATGGAATGCTTTTTAACACTGGGATTTTGCGGTAATTAAATCAAAAGGTCGCTTTATTATTTAATTTGTGAGCTTAATTTAAAATTCAAACTCAGGGGCTTACATAGAAATTTAAAAAATGCTTATATTGGAGTATTGTACCTCTGAAAGTACTCAAGCAGTAAGCACCGATACTATCAATATATGAACACCTATAACAACCGCACGTTTATGGAGGATTTTGAGCTCCGTTAGCATCTTCCTACACTCACCAATGAAAAGATTTCTCCTCAAAGTAGCAAAAAAAAATAGAGACGAGCAACATTCTTTTAATATAAAAAGGGAAATAAAATAAAATGAAACATTTAATTTAATTAATTTAAGGTATCACTGTTCTCAAATAACTTTGTGATTTAGGTACACGGTGGTAGATTTCTTTTACGAGTCCGATGCATCCATGGACTTTTACAACGCGTCTTTGTGTCGCTGGCATCGTGTTCTCATGCATATATTTCACAATGCTTCGGTCTGGCTTTTGGTGGTTATGGCGATGGAGCGCTACTATGCAGTGAGATTTCCTTTCAAATACCGCAGGATAAAAAAAGATTCAAAAAAAGCAACCAAGGTTAGAAGCTACAAGAAAACTGTAGGCCTGTATTAAACTAAAAAAAAAGTGTATTAAAACTGACGTCAGGATATTTGCAGTAGCAAAATCGTTGGTCATTGTGAGAGTAATCTAATATTTGAAATCTAAAATTTACTAAGCTATTGAGGAAATTGATAAGTTTACATAGACCCATTAAATGACGCCTTGTTTTTCCGAAATAAACGATTTTCCCAATGGTTACAGAAATGTGGGGGAATTTTACTACCGGCAGAGACACTTTTTCTAGAGAACAAAACTGTAAGACTTATTTTAAAGACGTTCAGGTTTACTCCTAAAAAATTATGCGTCTGGTCTAAATTTAATTACCAAATATCTTTACCTCAAACAAGTTTTACTTGCAGGTTACTTGCGGAGTTTTTTTTCTTTCCATTATTTTTGCAACTCCATTTCTTGCGGCAGGACCAGTGTATCGTGATGATGTCTTGATGACGAATGCATCAAACTTTTTGAATTTTAGCTCTTTCAACTTTTCAGTAGCAAATAAGGCATTGGCAACAGAATTTTCTCAGCTTCAACCGACATCAGTGTTCTATAACCAACCTTACCATGAACCACCTCCGGCCAACAGGTGAATGATTGCAAGAGAGTTAATTGTTTGTGCATTGAGAGTAAAACTGTGCCAAAATGTGAAACAGAACGAGGCTTCCGCGGATTTATGTCATAGTGTTTTGTTGTTACAGGCGCGTAGCTGAATGTTCCTTAACCGCCACAGTCGGTAAAAAATGGGCTTACGTTTTAAGCATAGCACTTCATATGTTTTGGGCCATTCTCCTGCCTTACCTGCTATTACTGGTGCTTGTTGTTTCCACCTTGCGGTACATGAATTATAGAACGCGAAGAGCTTCCTGCACGGATCAAAAGAGGCGAAAGAATCGAAAAATTACGGTAAAGTACGGACCTACAAGTTAATCATTTTTTCAAAAATGAAATGCCATGGCTTATTCTTGCCAACAGCGGTACTAATTTTGTAGGCCTTACATCGTCTGTCTTTGAAACGATAGATTTGTAGTTCAACTCCGAGTTGGGACAAAACAATGATTATAAAAATGTTATTCGAGCTCTCTAATAAAAACACTAAAAAAGTGGTACACAAAAACTGGTATTGTCTTTAAACTGCTTGCTGACGTTCAGATTTCACAGATATTGAGAAAAAGAAAACGTCAAGTTAAATTGGGAAAGACGCTTAACGGAATTTTCCACTTTTGAGTAGTGAACAATCGGCTGACAACTCCTTAGCAAATTCTTTGTCGCATTCGTATTAAAAGATAAAAATGTACTATCTTAAAAAGAAAAATGTATGGGTTGGTGGCTCTTTATATTTCGAAAAAGATGTGAGGATATTTTATTCAACTTTTCAATTTATGTTTTTAGGTAACCATGTTATCAGTATGCATTACGCACATCATTCTTTGGTTGCCTCAAACTGTGATGCTTCTGGCTGGGTTTGATGCTCATGCGCATAACTGTGTCAAGAGCGAGATCACAACATCTGTCGCAGCCCTCTGCGGCATCTCCAGTTCAGCTTTAAATTTTGTTCTGTATAGCTTGACCGTGAAACGGTTCCGTGATGCAGCTTGGATAAAAGTCCGGAGCATATTTTGCTGCTTTAAACCACAGCAGCAGTCACATTTATTGCATCAAAATGCAATAAAAGTTAATCGCTCAGCTCGATTATCGAACCAGAGCAAAGAAACTTCGGTTTAACAAAAGAGCTCAATTTTATCAAGTCTACAAACTATTCGCTCGATTTTTAAAGTTTGCAGAAGAGCTGATTAGTTCTCCAATTTTGCCATGTTAATATTCATTGGATAATTTCAGACAGTTCTGGAAATAAAGATTGCAAGACCAATAATTCAAATCCCCTTAAAAGAACAAGGAACAAAAATTATCAAGTTTTGTCGAGTTTGAGTTGATTACCAAGATGTAGACTAAGTTGGAACAATAGCAGCTACTGCTAATTCTTTTCTTACATTATCTTTTCTTACCTGTGCAGCATCTTACACATTTGATTCACAGGTAAGATAACAACAAGATCGAAGGAAGGTCTGCATTGGAACCGAAACCTACTAGATATGCTTGTAGTCAAACTTCAACAGCATCCCTACCATCCAGCTCCCCTACTATTTTGTTGTTGTTGTTAATTATCTCATCGCATTGGTGTTTCCACGCGTCTACTTCGGAGGTCCATGGCCCATTTTTTACCTTAGAACGCACATTACGAAGTAGTGGAGTGGTAGCTAGTAGTGATGTTGTTTTACCAGCTTCTGCTGTCGTCATGCAGAAGCAGCAGCACCACGTATGCTTCTTGATGCACGACGCGTGCAAATTTAAGGAAATGACCAGGTACGCTGTTTGCTCAACGTTTTGCTAGTCACTTTGGTTTACGATACAATTATTTGAACCTCACTAATACAGATACCAAAGGCGCACCAAGAAATTTTGAAAAGTAGGGGATCATGAACTTCAAAAGCGTCACAACACTCTGATATATTTTAGTCACTTAGCAAGATTTGATCTTTTTTAGTGAAAGACGAAGCTAAAGGGGAGAGCACGATGGCGCGCCAAGGGAGGGAATGGAGAGGACTAGTCCGCCCACTTCTGCTCATGTCCATTTTTGTAAATTGTGCAAATCCGTTAATTTTGGGGGGGTAGGGGAGGGGGCAGACGTGGACTCCCTTCTAGCCTCTTTCTTTTCTTGTCTTTAAAACACGACAAAAATTTTGAGAAGTCATTAGATAAAGTGTCCAGGGAACCCAGAAGTCAATAATTTGACCACAAGATACTACCTTTTGACCGTTACGCTTCCCATATTCTGCCAGTGCCATTGTTTTTTTTTAACATTTTCACGATTTTTTAATTTTCGTTTTCATTCTTTACCGTGATACTGTAGTCTGTAGTAATACACCATATGTTTCGTTAAATTTGGTCTATTTGCTGGTAGACTGTTTTTTTAATAGCCTACTTTGAAGTATGGTAATACACTGTACTACAAAACCGGGATGCTAGGCACGATAACCAAAGGCAAAGGCAATGTTAATTTCTGAGCAATTATGCTTGCTAGTATCCTATTTTTACTTCATAATAAGTCCCCATTTCAACAAAAAATTCTGGATATGCGTCAGAATGCATTAAATTATTTCTAAAATTTCGAACTTTTCTGGGGGAGGCTCCCCTGACCTTCTGGAAATAGTCTAAATTTTTGCAAATTTTCGTCGCTTGGTTTGTCTTTCCCACTTATTTCTGGCTGGCGCCGGTCACAATGCCTCCCTAAATACGCCCCTGACAGAAACTAATCACCAGAAAAAGGCGTAGAATTATTCAGAAAGTTTGTTGGAAAAAGAAGAGATTGTGTAATGTTATTTTCATGTTGTCGATATTTTCAAATTTAGGTACGCTCTATAATATTATCATTGTTTTATTTTCGTCCCCTATTCTTATCATTCATATAATGCTGTGATCAATGTAGTGAAATAAGGATTTATTTAGGTTATATCCAGGGTGTTGTAGCGGGGCAAATTTTAAAGTTTCTCCAGCTTCGGCTCCGTAGCTCTTCGCAATCCTGACATTGCTCCGGCTCCAGCTCCGGAGCTAATTAAAAAGAGCTGCTCCGCTCCGGCTTGAGCTCCGGGTTATACAGACTGGAACTGAGTTTTAGTTTTACGTTGTCATTATAACTCATTACAGTTTTCTCAATAAAAATAAATTTTAACATACCCGTAGCTCAAAAACACAGCAATCAAAATGCTGCACACAATTTAATGACAAGTAGGGTAGCGGTAGCCAGTTACCTGCTATACTATATCGTTCTAATCAAAAGCCACATAGTTGTCAATCGGACTCAGGCTTTTCAGGTTAGGCAGCAGAGTTCGGACCGGGTTCAGGCCGGGCTCGCGCTTGGATTTTAAAAAATTTTCGATCTTCAATCGGGCCGGACGCCGGAGCAAAATCGAGATTTTGGGTGAGTGATAGGGCTTTCGTGATTGCCGGAATTAAGTAAAGAGAACACCTGATGTAAAATTGCTGTTTGTAACTGGGGTGACTGATGTGGATGGGTAAAACTCATTTTTTTATTAAAATATCTATAAAATTTACAGTGATGTTTTTGATTTCGGGTTTAAATCGGGCTCAGACTGCCTGCTGAATTAGGATTCGGGCTTGGGTCGGGTTCGGGCTTGAAAAATCGGGTGTAGATCGGGTCGGGCTCAACATCTTCGGCCCGTTGACAACTCTGAAAAACCACTACTACGACGAAAGAGAATTGCTTCAAGCAATTCCTCTTTCATCAAATTTCTAAAATCTAATCGTATTATCCGAAGCGAAAGGAAAAGTCTTGCCACGGTAACTTGAGTTGGTATCTCCCACAGTTAGACCGTTTGTGACTTCATTAACACTAATACGAGTGTCTGACTAGTTGCGATGCTGTTTTATCATTCATTCTAACTAGTAACATGTAAAAGCAGTCTCGCCAGGGCCTTTTTTCCACTAACTATCACTGTTCCGTGTGTTTTCCTACAGTTAATTCTCAATTCGAGAAAGGAGATCGCTGAACGTAACTTAACACCTTGGGGCAACTGCTCACATTGTTCATTCAAATTAAAAACGGTGATAAAGAAAAGCGATAGGAAAGTGAGAAGATCTGGAGCTGGGACCTATCCTATAGTAACGTTGCTCCAGCTCCACCTCAATTAAAATTCGAGCTCCAGCTCCGCCTACGGAAAAAACCGACTGCTCCGGGGCTCCGACTCCAACATCCTGGTTATATACACTCAGAGAAAAAGTTGGTTGGCACAACCACATAAATTAGTTAACTCAACCAGAATCTGTGTCCAACTCATTTTATTGGTTAATCTAACAAAAAAATGGAATGACGAAAATGGTTGATTTAACAATTAAAACTGATTAACTTTACCAATTTTATAGTAAAAACGAGCAATTTTTCTGTCGTATTTAACCAACATATTTGGTTGAGATAACCATCATAGTCAGTTGAAATAACCATATACCTCGGTTACGTTAACCTAAATGTTTGGTTAAAATTACAATAATTTTTCATTCGTCAATGAAAAAAGTTGGTCAAGACAACCATAAAAGTTGGTCATAGCAACCAAAATTTGTGTCCAACTCATTATTTTGGTTAACGTTAAACAGAAAATTGGTCAAGTTTAGCAGTAAAATTGATTAATAAACAAAAACGTGTTATCTAAAAACCAAAATTTTTGGTGAAATCAAGTGATAAAATTGATTTAGGTAAACAAAATAAGCGGTTAAGGTATATCAAAAATATTGGTTGTGTTAACTCTTCAGTTGGGTTGTTTGAACTGTTAATATTAGTTATAGCAACCAATTGCTATATTAACCCAACTACAACATGTAGTTGGTGCAAGTAATATAATTGGTTGCATCAACCAAGTCTCTTGGTTTTTTTAAGCCAAATATTTGGTTGCTTCAAGTGATTTTCTTGATTGAATCAATCAAATAATAACCATTAGGTTAAGCGATTTACGTTTTTGTTTCAAACGTATATTTTGGTTGAACTAACCATGAGCAAAGATCAAACCAACCAAACCACTCAGTTATTACATGTGTTTTTTTTGGTTGAATTGACAAGTTGCAATAATTAATTTAAGCCATATTTTTGATCAAGACAAATGATCTTTTCAGTTTAAGTAACTCATAGTTAATGGTTGAAATAAACGAAATGTGTGGTCATTACAAGTAGCTTTTTTGTTTGAATCAACTATATGTAGTGGTTAACTTAAACCAAATATTTTGTTGCTGTAAACAATTAAATGGGTTTAACCGACCAAATAAAGCGGTTGGATTAAACAAGATGTTTGATTGCTTTAAGTAATTTTTGATTTGACTTAACGAAATGCAGTGGTTGATCTAGGCTTAACTTTAGGTTGCTGCTACTGTTTTTATTGCTTAACCCAGCCAACAGGCTTGGTAGAGTTTACTAAAAAATTTGGTTGTAACGAATGTTTTTTTTTAGTTTATTTAACCAAACTTGTGATTTATTTTAAGTTAATTATTTGTTTGTTGAAATCGTTTATATTGGTTGAAACAACCACATGAAGTGGTTAAAATGAAGATACTTGGTAATAGGTTTGTTGGTTGAATCAACCAAATATGAATGTTAACTGAAGCTGGATAACGGGTTGTTGCGAGTAAATTATTTAGTCAAAATAATCACATTAAACGGTTAAAATACTTTTTTGCTTGGTTATTGGAATTGCGTGCACTGGTTGAATCAAACAAATGTAATGGTTAATTGATGCCGAAAATTTGATTTCCGCAAGCTCTTATATTGATTGAACTACCTAAATGGAAACGTTAAAGTAATCAAACAATATTTGGTTATCACAAGCATTGTAATTATGTCAGTTGAATTCTATTTTTGTTTTTCAACTAGTTACTTCAGTCATGTGATCAATTGTAGCAGTCTTACGCGTTTCTTTTTTCGGTCACTTTAATTTTTTTGGTCTGAGTATAAAGTTTAAGTGATCTATCTCCAAATAAAGGTGTTTTCGGTTTTGTAGTGACTGTAATACGGATATTTGTGCGTCACTTGCAATTTCATTTACGGTTAGTGTGACCGAAAAAGTTTAGAAGATTTCGGTTATTGCGAAAAAAAATCGGTGAATGACCAACAAATGACCGAAAAAAAAAAAAACTACCCCAGCAAAATGATCAGCACAACCACAAAAACCACCATAAGTTAGTTGTTATTGCAAGTGTCTACTTTGGTTGTTTTATGCTTACTTCGCTTAGTCACCAATTAAGTGCAACGGTTTATCAAATTGAAAAAATCTGAATGTAGCGACTATCTATACAGTATATCGATTGAACAAACCAGTGAAGTGGTCAAACTGAATCGTGAATTTAATTGCAATCTACAAGCGCATTTTTTCGCGATAAGTAAAGGCATTAATTTCATTTCATAAATTGCATTATTAGATTCAACCAAGGACATCGCAAGTTGGGCAAAACAAAAAAGCGGAAACCATTGTGTTTAGCTTAAAATGCTATAGCAGCTCCTTACCAAACTGACACAGTTTTGTTAATATCACTTTAGCTAGTAAATGCGTAGAAAACTTACATTGCTTAAAAACTCAATCATGTTGATGAAATTGAATGCAATTTTACCACTGGTTTTCACAACACGTCACGAAACAAAAGCAACATATTGCAAAACAATACATAGCCAGCAAAAAACAAGCAGCACGAATAATTGAGCAATGTACGACTTTTGTACCTGCTATATTAAGCCTTCATTAATTCAAACGCATAATGTAAAACAGACCAAAAGTAAAAAATGTAAGCTAGCATATTCATTTAATCGTGTACAGTAGCGCATTATTTACAGTAAATCATGTTGCTGTACTTGCAAAACAAGCTGAGCGAGAAAGCAAGCAATACTGGCAAATGACAAACAAGCTCACTGAAAAAATGTTTGCTAAAACCAATCGGCAACTTCACCACTGGGTATGATGAAGCAATGAAACACCTTTATAAAATCAAAAGAAAAATGGTAAAGGCATCAATCTATTGCGGTTAAACTAACCATTGTAACAGTCAAATAGGGCTATGATTACTCATTATCTTCAAGTTTTCTCTGTTTGAAAAACCATCAACGGTATTCAAAGTGTTGATGCAATGCTATCACACCAAATAGTGCAGTTGCCGATTGGTACATTAAACAACTACGCCAGAGTAGGCCTACTTGTTTAAAAAACGTGCCATCAACTCATTCACTTAATTTTTTTTATGTTATGGTCGTGAGATGAGTTGATGGCAAACCATTGTTTTTGTATAAAATACCACGGTAGATTGGTCGTTGGAGGGTACTGTAGATTAAACCCAAAAAAATGTTTCGAAACAAACCGCCACCGCTTCTGGTAACGTTCTAAAAGTGTAACAGTTTAAATCGACAATTGCTAAAATTCTCTTGGGTTTCATTACATTTCCAATGATTAAAAGTTGTGGCTGCCACGGATGCTCTTCCGTGCTGTGACGAGCACGTTCTTCTAAGTATTCGTCCACGCAACAGACCTCCTAAAATGAAAAGTTACATTAACATAAACTACTCCAGGAATCATTACCATAGTTCTTTTTTCATTCTTGGCTTCTATAAGACTTTAACATTTTTTTGAAAATTATTTAATGCTAAAAAAGAAGTGGATGTAGAGGTGGGAAATCTGAAGCCACACTTACTGCTTAATATTATCAGAATTGTAAATTCTTGAAAACCTGTGAATGCATACACAGAATCTACCTCTAGTTTTACAAGAAAATGAATGATAACATTTACGAATTACACAATACACATGCTTTATCATGTAAAAGTTCATAAATTTCTTATACTTGAAGGGGGGTGTAGCAAAAATTGACTTTTTTAAAAATTTTGTTCAAAATGTAGGACTTTATTGCTACTGCAACCTGAAACCACTTTGTCAAAAAAAATTCCGACTACTTTTTTGAGTGATTGAGCTTTTTATAAAACAGCAAATTTTCGTAGTATAAAACGCGGGAATACCTTAGGGCCCATATACACAGTTCTCACCAGTAGCACGAACTGTGATAGTCAGACTATGTAGTCGAACTTGTTGCACGAGTTTGTATGCAGTCTGCTGTTTTGTTTTTTTTTGTTTTTAATTTCTGTAGTGAGGAATGGTTTGGTAAGGGTGTGTTTAAAATGACCAAATGTTTCTTTGGAAGTTTTCCGCTGGCTATCCTCCCTTTATGGGTATGTCTTTTTTTTTTTTTTTTTTTTTGATTTTGTGATATGTTAATCAAAAGGCCGGAGGATATCAGCAAGTTGCGTAGCTAGAGTAAACATTTTGAAAAGTTATTCGATTTTCCTCACCCACAAGGGGGCGCCCCAGAGCTATAGCTATGTGCCTTTACGCCACTACTTCAATATAACCATCAAGCTTCTTTTCTGCGTGCTGAAACTAAGGCAAGCGACAGAAACACGAACAGAAAAAAAGCTTTTCATTAAAAATTCGTTTTTAAAGCGATATAAACCATTTTTTATTAAATATTTTTATACATAGTTATATTTGTTTAAAACAAGTTTTGTTCCTGGATAAAAAGCATCTTTTAAATTTTCAATTCCATGTATTTAAATGACAAAACAATGCTTTAAATTATCATTTACATCTTATTGCGTACGCAACGAACAAGATTTTTGCAGCGTTTTTCTAAGGATTTTTTTTTGCAATGCGGGACTGGCAGATTTGTCGAAGTTACTGGCGAAAGCCTATTTCAATGTTTTGAGTTTCTGATAATGATATAACTTTGGTAGAGAGGAGATCTTCAATATCCAAATGGTAGCAAAATCAAAAAATCAAATCTTCATTATACTCGCGGTATTACGCAGAAGCGTGTAACGAGTGGCGGGGCCCATCTCCGCGGTTTAGCGCCTGGGCTACACAGCTCCGAAGAAACGTCGCAACGGTGGCGAGCCGTTGGCGACACTATGCCGATTTGACCGGTCCGGGAATCGAACCCCAGACCTCCCGCACCGCAGCAACAGCTAATAATCGGAGAACATTTAGCATTATGTATTCACATTATTTACAAAATAACACACGGAAAATGAAATACGCTGAACGTTTTCGGACAACTCGACTGTCCTTCATCAGAGCATGATTAGAAATAGAAAGTGACAACAGGGCAAACTAATATAAGCGGAAAACAAAAACAGCAGGGGTTATGTCATAATCTAATGTTTCACAAAAGTAATGAAGTGTGAACGATCAAATCGCGAGGGCCGACAAAGTTTATTAACGCGTGATTTAAGTCAGAATGTAGTTACTATTTTACGAAAACATTGATAATGAGATTGTAAGAACGCAACAAATGTGCTCATATTGCCATAATTTAAGGGTCTAAATCGGAAAGAACGACCAGACTAACAAATTTATAGTTGCTTTTGATTCTTCATAATTAAAAAAAAAGAAAATAAAAAATGCTTAAAATTTCAAACTACCAAGTACCGGTCCCAAAAACTGAAACTGTCATTCCTCCGCATTGCAACAGCCGAGCTGCCGAGCCGAACTGCCGGGAGCTGTGTTTGGTTCGCCCTGTTGGTTCAAACCAGTTCAAACTAAACGCGATTTTTCGTGTAAAAAAATGATAAGCTAAAAATTGGATATAAAATGGCCCGCAAAACAAAAAGTGGTGATTATTTTGGTGCAATTTGGGACAAATAATAGCCAGTTTACTTGCATAAGCCGTCGAAAAAACGCAATGTCAGTTTTAGTTACATCCCCCTTTCAAAATATTTCCATATTACCTACAGGCGGCACATCGATGAAATTTCGCCGGCATTCCACCAGGCTGGGTCTCCATCTTTTGCTGGAACCCACTCCTTTTAAGTAACTTGCCGGCAAAAGGTTGGGGAGCAAGTACAGTGCGACGTTGCTCACTGCGTCTAGAAAGGATGCAATAGATTCAATGTCATGCATTAAAAACGAATTGCTTCAACTCAAAATCGATTATGGAATGGTACACAATTATTTATAAACATACCATTGTACTCTTCCGTATCAACCATAAAGTTGTCGATCTCTTTGACTAGGTTGGCTGTGGTTTTGTCCCTTAAGTTGGACTTTTCTACCATATAGAACTTTTTACAGGTATCACTGGAAATGCTGTCACTTTGCTTTTCCGGGTACAGCAATTTGACATCATTCCGCACCTACGAAAATTATAAAAATTGTTTTTAGTATTTAGAAGATCTAAAAGCCCAGGGCCGAGGCAGATGTAAAAAATAGGTATGAAACCACAGGGGTATACTCTTTTATTTGTGGGAAAACGCCAAACTGTTAATTGCCTGTTCATAAGAAGTTTTTTGAAACCACTGAAATCACGTGCTAAATCAAAACTGTGGATGGATTGCCTTGGCTAGAAGGATCAGTGCCAAAAGTCAGCCAAATAGTTGATTACCTGTAGCAAGCGCGGCATGATTCTTATGTTTCCGGGATTGAACTCGCTTTTGCAACATAATTAAAATTTACCAGTCGTCAGATATCGGTAATATAATATACCATTAGCCAACATTGTTTTCTGATCAACTGGACGTGAACGTATTTAATTTTGCAGTCATTGCCTGTACCGCAGTTCTAATGACTTATGACGTCAATTTTAGGGAATGTTACAGCAAGTTTCATCTTTTGTTTTGATTAAGTATGGAATGCAATTCTTATCATTTTCATTTCCTTCATGTTGTTGTTTTTTTCCCAGACTTTCCCTAGGGAGGTTTAGTCATGAAGTTAACCTCACAACGGTAGTTTGTTGCCTTTTCGGAGTTTCGAAATAATCGTTTTTTGCGCTTTCATTTTTTTACTGCTAATAGAAATCTTCTTTGTGTAGGCTAATGGTATTTCCTTTTCTTTGATCTGTCTGATCGTTTCTTATATACTCCCTTTCACACAGGCACCCACTATCGCGTGTGTTCACTTTTCGGAAGACGCGCGTTTCATTACATATATATAGTTACTTTTCACGCGAGTGACTGCAGTCGCGCAACCTAAATTTTCTGGGTGGGCCAAATCTTGATTGAAGTAATAAATTACGATATAGGCTGAAGATGCAGCAGCTATTTTATTGTTGCTTACGAAGTTTCGGAAAGCTAAGCAAGTAAGAAGAAAAATCAAAAGAAGGCCCCATAGAGCATATCCACGTTTAATGCCATACATCAGACCTTCGCTTCGCTGCATAACTTAGCAGCTCAACATCAATTTCTACAACCAAATAACTGCAGGGTCTATACGAGCGGGGGTCAAATGACCCCGGGGCTCATCCAATTACAGGGGGCAATCAACAAAGACTATAACATTTTTGCAAGGTGATATCTTAGGGGAAGTTTGTTTTAAATTTGCATCGAATTGGGGCTCTAGCTTTTACATTGGCCCTTGATAGGTTCAAAGTTGGACAATGTGGGCCCTTGTTTATAACTCCAAACGTAATATTCAAACAAAGTTACGTCTCGTCTTCCACCAATCAAACAGAATACACGAAGAATAATGACAACCAATGAGCGTAGCGGTTTTCAACTGTTCTAGCGACCTAACGGAACTTACAGCTTACTAAACAGAATCAAACAGTAAGCACATGCGGTCGACTCTTTCTACCAGTCAAGTCCAAATAGACCATGAGAAGTTGTTAACTCAGGGGTGTTTAAAACAAGCAAAATTTTAAGAGAAAAAAACACATTAAGAAATTGTTATTGTCGATAAGAATTTCCCAAAAACTTCTCGTGACTAATACCTATTACTAATACATTGGCACAAAGTTACAAAAAGGAAATTTAACATAAAAGAAACAATTCTATTTAATTGTGGATAATATAGAACAAAATCATTATTAAGATTAACAAGCACCCAAATTAGGATCTACTGAAGAGAATTTGACTTTCGAAGAGAAAAGCACAATAACAAACTTGTTTACGCAAAAAATGCACAATAATTCCACTTGCTGTAACAACTACTTTAGTTTTAGTTTTGTGTAAAATCGCTCCATGTGGATCAAGTTTCTACGGGATTTACTTTAAATTTTGTTCTTTTAAACAGGAATAGCGTTTTGTACACAGTCTCGATTACATGTGTGGATATTTGGGGGGCGCTCAAGGGGTCCTCCCCCTGGAAGTTTACAAGATTTTGATAAGTAGTAGTAAATTAAACTTTCTAAAAATGAAAAACAGCTGGAAGTCGGAGAAGAATGATTATGAACCTTTCCAGCCAATAATGTGTTTTTAAAATACAGGTTGCCAAAGTATTTGTAGCAACTGCAAGCGGGGCTTTCGTTAACTAAAAAATTCAAAAGTTTGACAACTTACCCAAGCAAACCCATTATTTCCTTTAAAACAAGGAACCTTTTCAAAGATTTGCTTGATCGAAGGGCTTTCCCTTCCCATTATCCAATCCCTTCTGCACTTTAAAGTGCACCCCATCTTTTCCTTTACTGCACTTCAGAGCTCAGTATTTGTTTTGAGCCACGCAAGAGCATCTTCACATTGTGGTAGCCCTTTCCACATTAGAAGTTGCTGGACCTAAACATTTACAAAATGTTTGCAAAATTAGGTTAAATGTTTGCATCCACATAAATAGAATTGCTTTTCGGCAAGGGTAAAATGATTGAAAGTGAACATGGATGGAACGGTGCACACTGTTTAAAATTGAATAGATGCATTGGGTACGCAATGGAACGATTTCAGACCCAGTTGATTTGGTATACACTTCAAATAGCGTTCAGCAGTTTTAAATGTTATTTCAAATTCTAGAGAAAACCACGAAAAAGCAACTTCTGACTCAAAGCTTTTTCGACTGTAATTTCACCGGAAAAATTTTTTTCAAATTTTACGAAAGGAATTGTTTATGAAAATTGTTGGCGCCAGATAATTATGCGTGTTTGAATACGTAGAGTTCCTGATTTCAAAACTTTGGTTGATAGGTAACGCTGTCTCGCAATTAATGCTTTTCTTTGTGAATATCAAAATTTCGTATTTATTATTTATGTTGGTATGAATTTCTGGTTTTGCTGAAAAACAATGACACAGTGTGAAAACTCACAGTAAGTCATGGTTTTCTGATTGATCAAAATTTCACAAGATCATGCTCTATTTCTCAGCTACTTTTAGTAATAATTTTTTCAAATCAGATCTATTCAGTATTTTTGTCCAAACAAACACATCTTTTAAAATCTACTTACTCTCATCATCAACGCTGTAGTTTTTATTGTTGGTGTTGATGGTAGATACGGAGTTTCGTTGTAGTTTAGCCAGTTTATGCTGGACATTCAATAGACGATCTTGTATAAAACCAAT
>CAXFYD010000280.1:0-15645 GCA_964006365.1 Trididemnum miniatum | reverse complement strand
TATCGTGCACTCTACGTCGCAGTGTACTTGGGATAGGCAGCGGGGTTGCGCGTTTTCTCATGATTGCTGAGTATGCTACTTACAGATACTTGCGATGTGTTGTGAATGTAATGCTTTTGCTCAGTCGACTGTCCGTTTCATTTAAAGTTTTGTTACAAGTTGGATTAATAGACCGCAGCTGTGCAGAAAAAATATCGCACTGTGGCTTTCCATCTGCAAGATGGTTAGGTTCTTTGTCCAGTTTTAGAATGCGCTTGATTAAATCGATGATTTTTAGTGAGAAATTATGACGGTGATTACCATACGTTTTGGTAAAAAATGCGTCTTCTAAACTAAACGTTAGCACATTTTCTCTGCAGAACTAATTAGTCTGTCTACAAATTGTTTGCGTAATTGCTAGTTTCATAAATAGTATTGCAATGTACTTGTGTCATAAAGTAATAATCTATGCGATCGTTGTCGAGCTCACTCTTAATAAATTCATCTGCGTCACAGAGCTGTCTGAAGTATTTCTGCAAATCCCAGTCGAGTTGAGACAAGTCCACTTTCTTTGGAAATGCAACAAATTTTAAATACCCTTTTTCTATTATCCTGTACAGTTCTTTGCATGAAAAAATTTGTCGATAAAAAGGTTAGTCCAACAAAATAAGCAGACGTTTGAAATAAACCAATCCTATTCGAAACACAAACAACGATTTCCCTTCCTCTAGGCGATTTTCTTAAATAGCTGAGACGGGAGTGAAATGAGCCAAGGTGAAACATGGCTCATTTTTACATGAAGTGCGGCACAACATCATCAGTGAAAGTGTAATAGAATCATAAAATATTACCGTAAAATAGAAAGTTTTGAACTTGGCTGTTTTCACCGTTTTTCAAGAATAGTCTAATTTACTTATTTATTTTCATGATTAACAGTTAACCCTTGCCAAAATGATTCTTGTCTAAACGGAGGAACTTGTGTACCGGCTGGAGGACTGAATTTCGCGTGCCTGTGTCCGGAGGGATTTTTCGAAGATAGATGCGAAGGTGGGGTTGCTTTATTACATAGTTCACTACGCAAGTTTAAATTTCAAGGTTAAATGTGATTAAACAATGCAGCCCATGAACATACTGTATCATCAGGCGAAAAGTTTTCGATAAGCAATACTGTAAAACGATTCAAATTCTAGCAAGTATTCAAAGTATTTGAATCACCAATTGCTTGTTATTGCCTTTGGTACCTTTATTGTGTACGGGTGTGTAAAGGAGGGGGGGGGGAAGGAGGGTAAAGCAAAGAAATAAAAATGCTTTGTATTCAAGATCCTTTATTGTTGGCACTAAGAATATCGAACGTAACAGTTACTTGAAACGTTAGAGTAACGACTGACTGGGTTCAATTTCGCAGCTTAGTGCCTGAGCCATACAGCTCCGTAGAAACGTCTCAGCGATGACAAGCCGTTTGCAACGTTGTGTCCGATTTGACCGGCCTGGGAATTGATCCCAGACTTCCCGCACCGATAGCGTTGGCTTTAAGTACGTAACTAGTGGCGGTGCCCATCGCCCCGTCTAATTAGCGCCTGAGCAACATTGTTCCGAAGAAGTGTCTCAGCGATGGCGACACTGTGTCCAATTTGACCGATTCAGGAATGGAACCCCGTCCATCTGCGCCGACAGCGTTGTCTTTAAGCATTTCGCCAACCTTTCGGTTAAAATTTAAGATCAAATTTATTTTTGTAACTAGCGATATCGAACGTAATTGTAACTAGAAATTTTAGAGAATCCATGCGATACGGATCCGTGTTTGAACGGAGCTCAATGCATTCCAATTTCTGCCACAGAACAAAGTTGTGAATGCTTGCCTGGATTTGAAGGAGGCGATTGTGGAAGATGTACGTTTAAGAAGTAAAAACTGCCTGACAAAGCGAGTAGTTTTAAGATGCGTTTATACCAGGGATGTCCACCGAGGGATGTCCAACCTGCCGCCCACGTAATGTTTGGATGAGGCCCACTATTGACTAATCAAAAAACAACTATTTAGCAAATTTATTAAGCAGTGAGCACAATAGTCTTTTTGTGGTTTAATCAAAATGCTTTATTTAATCAATAAAGTAATTAACATAAACAATTTTAAGTCATTGTGACCCACGCATTTTTGAAAATCTATTTGGTTAACAACTTTTTCACGACAATAGCTAACTCAAATTTGGAAATGCTTTCTATGACGGTAATCAAATTTGCTGCAACTTGAAACCCTGCACTTTTTTGATTTGAAGCACAGTTTGGGCCTAAACTACTTAGAAAAAAATTTTTATAGCTGTTGTAACTGTATGGTGTGTCGCGTAGTATCTTTTATAGAGAACAAATTTGTAGAAATCCATAACACATGTTCTCATCTCAAAAATTTTTTGATTTGTCGAAAAACGCACCGTTTGCTTATAAAAATTAGGCTATCTTAATTTTTTAGACGTGGCTATTGCAGTCGCCGTGCCTTTGAGTGAAGACAATCTTGCGAAAACTGAATTAACCTTTTTGAAATAGTTATTAGCAGTGGTATGCTTTGACGCCGCTACCTTGACGGTGTCAATTGACGTCAATTTTCAAAAAAATCCACGCTGGGCTTTAGGCCATAAAATTGCTGTTTCAGCGTCAAGCGTCAATTTTTGGATTAGCCTGCCATCATAAACTCACGCAGGGGGTGGGGGCACCGCACCATCCCCCATCCACCTTGGCTCTGGCGTTCAAGAAATTTGTAATAGGCTAAATCTAACTTTTAGTTTACAATTAAAGTTAGTAATGGTTGCAGCTCATTTATTTTAGTCAAACTTCTGTTCTCAAACATCGAGCATCGGCCAGTGATTTATTTTTTGAATTCCGTATTGTCTGTAGTGACTGCACTCACTGGCAGGTTCCGGTATGTCCTCTTTTGATAAAAAAAAGTGAGCTAAAATGAGCACCTCTGATTGCAATAGCAATCATTCGTTTCCTGCAAAACGAGCGAAATGTTATTCACGCTAAAAACGCTGCGAATTGCGATCAATGAAATTTTTTCATTGTATATTATGGTGGTTTTGCGGCTGTTAAATATTTTAGTTTGCATTGTGGCCCATTCAGTTAAAAGGTTGGACATCCTTGGTTTATACCAATATGCTGCAGGCGTCAACGCGGGTTATCAAGTATGTAATAAATGGAGCAGGTGTTCGCGTGGTTGGTAAAGAGGAATATAAAACAAATAAAAATCGAAAAAACTATCGTCTGCCTCGTAGCGGTAAACGTACTTAGAGCTTTTAATTAGCTGTGGATGCGCATCAAAAACGTTCGAAGAACTACGCGACTAAAGAAAGAATTTGCTGTAAAAAATGTCAAAACTACCGCTTTTTTTAAGAGTCTTAAAATTTTTAATGCATGCACATTTTGTTATTTATATATTTACAGTCAACCCTTGCCTAAGCGAACCCTGTTTCAATAATGCAACCTGCACCATAACTCCGGACAATGAAGATTTCATATGTGTGTGTCTACCCGAATTTGCAGGTCGACAGTGTGAAGGTTGGTAACTAAATTAGCATATTTCAACACTAAGCTACACGGAGTCATAGTCTTAGAGATAATACTGCAAAACTTGCTGGTAATGGTAAAGTTACAGGTAAGGGACAGCGGGTGCTTTACGCACAGATAGTATCGTGCATGCCAGTGCAAATATCAATCATAATAAGTGATGGAGCGATGTTCACACTTTCCGCTAGAGCCGAACCCTGGCAGGGAAATTGCGAATACATTGACAGCTCAGATGGCCGAGTGGTAAGGGCGTACGCCTCTTGAGCTGTAGACTCGGGTTTGATTCAAAATCGGGTAAAACCAATGACTTTAAAAGCTGGTATTTACAGCTTTCCTGCTTAACGCTCAGCATTAAAGGGACAGTGTGGGGAACAGGCCGGCAAGTTTGTTTGTTGTGTCGTTGGGAAAGGCACTTGGCAGGATTTGTCCATATTGGTGTGGTAGACAGCTGGCGGCAACTCCTCAGCGAACTCATTACGGCGCTTGATCACTTTTTGGTGATGAAAAGATAAATATGCAACTAACTACTAAATGCGTTGCTGCAGTCTTTTGTATTACGCGATGGGTAATAAAACCTGAACTTCTCGCCTACCATCGTGCGGACACTCTAAACCGATTCACCAAGCGCTTATAAACTGGGTGCAGGTACCACGGTTTCGCAGGTTAGAAGTTGCTAGATCTCAGTTCAATTTCAATAATCGAATCAAGCAGTAACTTGCAACGTTTACTGAACATTATTTGTGATTTAATTAGATAATATTATTACAAATTAACTTTAAAATGGTTAATTGCACTGTTATTGCATTTTTAGAAATGCCTTGCAATCCAAATCCTTGCTTGAATGGTGGCACGTGTACTGTCAATAATGAATCTGCTCAATTTTTTGAGTGTGAGTGCACCGAGTTTTTTGAAGGAAATATGTGCGAAATACCAGGTCAGTAATCTCTTTGTTATGTTCCTGCACGCACGTCAATTGCTGGTAAATATTTTATTGGAATAAATCTCGCTCTAATTTTTGTTGCGCAGTGTTGCTTCTTTATTTGCAGCTAATAGCAGATAAACTTATCAGCTGTCCAAACATAAAAAAAACAGTAGTATTTTATGAAAGCGGAGTAAGCATGTCGTAAAGATGAGAAGAATAAAAGAAAAAAATTACAACCGGTCGGTAAGCTCAGTTGCTAAGCACACGCTGTCGGCGCGGGAGGTTTGGGGTTTGATTCCTGGGCTGGTCAAATCGGATACAGCGTCGCCAACGGCTCGTCACCGCTGTGACGTTTTTTCGAAGCTGTTGCCCAGGCGCTAAGCCACGGAGATGGACCCCGCCACTCGTTACACGCTTCGGCGTAATATCGCTAGTATAATCAAGATTTGATTTTATTTAAAATACAATATTTTTATGAAACAAAATCATCATTAAGGTTTTTAAATTGAAATTGTGAGCAACAAAGCTTTTAATAGTAAATTTAATCTGTGATAATTGGATTCTCAGCTGGAGATCCTTGAGGTTCGAAAACTCGGGTAGAATGATGGGAAAAAGCTACTTTACACTTTTCAAAGTTTCAATGAATTGTAGTATATCTACTTTATAATTTGCTTAATAGCCATGCTAAGCAGTCTGAAGTAAAGCAGTGATGTAAAGCAGTCTGAAAAAGAGAATGTCGCGCCGGCGATGTTATTTGATATTACATTATATCTTTGTTAAAGGTGCTCATTGCAGCTGTCCAGTTTTTTGCTTTTCTGTTTCTCGATGCTCTAAATTTTTCGTTTAGAGCACTTGCATGTAGACTGAGCTTGAGGTTTAACATGGTCGTACGATTAGCTTTTTATCATGGAAAGTCATTCTGGTCGGGCTCATAGTAATGTTTTTACATATTATAGAACAGATCGACTAGTATACCGATACAGTAAAGACTGCGGACTTAGAATGATGAACTTGAACATATGCCTTTTTTGAAAATTTATAAACATTTTATTACGTATGCAGGTTTGCTTAAGAAACGAAGAGCGTTAATACTGTTTTTATGAAGCCAAGCATGCAGAGCTAAGGTTTTTATCGTAGTGAAGTATACGCATCATGGTAGATGGCCCAGCCGGACATCGAACCCGCGAAATCAGCTCCCCAGCTAATGCGCCCGCCTCTCGGTCAGACAAGCGTTGTTTGTAAACCTTGGGTCTCGAACAAATTCACTGAGTTTTGATCTCGGGCTCATTGGCGTCATTTCATTGGGGCCCGGGGAGTAAGATGTTTTACGTTTTATAATTAAAAAAATTGAAAATAAAATAATAGCCAGTGCTATTTTGTTTTTATCTTTCACACTAACCCCATACCCCCGCTCCCCTTTCTTATACTATAAATTTCATTGTTGTGTTTTTAAATTTTGCTTCAATCAATCGCTTCTACTCAGGAGTAAAGTTAGTTTGTTGATCTGTGGTTAGAATTTAAAAAACATTTTGCATGCGTTATTAAAGATTATAGCCTAGAACACACCTATACACGTCATCCCATCAAATGCGTCAAAACTAATAATGATTGCAGCCTGCTTTTATTTATTTTAACCCAGCTTCTGTTTTAAGACATGGGCTACTAAAATATTTTTGTATTGTCTGACACTATAGTAGTGACTGCATTCATCACTGCAGGTACCGATATGTCCTTTTTCGACGGGAAAGTGTGCTGAAACGAGTGTTTTTATGTAAAAACCGTCAAAATCCGTTGGCGACTGTGGACTAAGCCCCAAGACTCACCTTGCCTACGGCTGCTGGGGCTTTCCCCCAACCCCCCTGTAATGTCCTCCACCTTTGTTAAATCGTGGTGCCACTCGGATTGCACATACTGTCCTTAATTAGGGAGCGGTTTGGGGTATCAAAATATAATTCGATTTAACACATGACATGTACTTAACTGCAGATAGTGTGCACTATTTCAACTTTTCAAGTCTCATCAGTGCAGTTTGCTGACTGACACAGTCAGCAGACTGCACGAAATTTCGATTTATTATCCAATAATTGGGGTATCACGACATATTTTGGTATCTTTTCCTAATTTCCTTTTTTCGTGATGTTACTCAATGCTGAATATGGCTTTTATAAACGTTGTAAATGATCAATCTCTGCTTAAGTTGTTACTCGGGCCCCTCCAAACTTTTCGGCTGCACGACGCCTCTGCTTGGGCTCAAAAATATTTTCAAGTCTTGGGTCTTGGTCTCGACTTTTTTTTTTTTTTAAGTCCTTGACCATGAAAACTTGACTCCATCATTAGTTGATAACTGTTTTAGAGTATACCAAACTACAATTCCTCATATTAAGGTTTAATACACTAAAAAGTCAGGAAAACCTGAAAAAAGTAAAATTGACAAAATTTTAGCAAACTATCTGCATTGAGTAACAACTCTTAAAGCTTACACTACTGTGTGCAAGGCACGATGAACAATTTAACAGTGCGGTACAATACATGATCACACGGCAACGAAAGAATGCGCAAGCTCGAAGCAATTACACGTACGATTTAAGAAACGGATAGTATTAATGATTACAAGACAAACGCAAAGGTTCAATGCCATTTCAAGTCAGTAACAAAATCGAAAACTTTTAACGTTGCAGCTTTAGACTGTAAGTAAAATAATTAATTTTCTGCCCAAACTGAGCTGTTTAGCTCATCGGGTACTAACTGTTCCAGCATCATCAGCTCTAGTCGAAAGAGATTTTAGCAAAGGGGGATTTATTGTGTGGCCCCATCAAGCTTGCATTTCGGAGTCTGTACTTTCAACATTAATTTTTCTTAAGTCTAATTAACACGTTGTTGGGTAGTTCTTTGAGTGTGAATGTGACGCGTGAGTGCTTTTCGTTTTTTGCTTTGCTTCGTTTTGTGATTTTGTTTCTATTATAATTGCTTGCATTTTCGTTGAATTGTTGTTTATATTGGTAAATTGGTTTTTAGTTATAATGGTTAATGTATAACACAGTGGCGGCCTGGTAGGTAGAACTTCCTTAAACTAAATCTGGCTCACCAAGGGTTGTAGGTAGAAATGGTGATGTACGATGTTGTACCGAAGAATGCGGCTACACTTATGGGAAAGCGAACTGCCGACTGAGTACAGACGTAGAAAATGCGGCTATAGGTTACCTACTAGCTTGTAAGCACAAAATCAAAAAATTGTTGAACAATTTGGTATGCAGTAAGCAAAACAGTGTCGACCAAAGTAGTAAAGATTTCAATCATCATTAATATTTGCTTCCATGCGATATTATTTGATTTAATAAAAACATAAATTTTTTTGCTTGACTCTGATAAGTTTGCCTGTAGCTGGATTAGTGCATGCGTTTTTTCTATATGGGCTCTACATTAAACAAGTTACCGTCAAATAACAACAAGGAACTTTATGCTTGATTCATCGGGGTTAGTTTTAGTTTTGTGGCGAGTTTCATCTGGGGCATCTTATATCAATTATATCTTTATACATTCATCGGGAACTTTATGCTTGATTCATCGGGGTTAGTTTTAGTTTTGTGGCGAGTTTCATCTGGGGCATCTTATATCTTTATACCCTGCGCCTAGTAGACCTGGCACTGGATTGTTATCAATAATAATGTTTTTGTTAACCCTGTAATTTTCGAAAACAATTGTCGTTGTAGGTCTGCAATATTAGACCATAAATTGTTTGCGAACCATTATTTCATGACCAAATGACCCACATTTTGAGATTTCATACTGAAATCGAAAAAATGCCAGTTGTTCTTGATCCATGTCCTTGGCCTTGGCCTCGATTTGCGTATTCTTGGCCTTGGCCTTGGCTTGTGTGTCCTTGGCCTCAAAAAAATTTTAAAGTTCTTGGCCTTGACCTCGACTTTAAGGTCCTTGGCCTTACAATAACATTGGTCACTGTAAACACAATGTAATATTACAAAGTCAAGACAACCAATTAAAAAACAGCACCAATAGCTTACGAGCCATAACATTTACGCACCAAATTTCCTTTGGGACAATATCACGTTCCAAAATTGCACGTGACGCACACACACAAAATTTCCAATGTCGAACTTTCGCTGTAAAATAAACGAAAATACCCTAGACTCAGCTTACATTCACAATGTCAAAATATTGAAACGCTATGCTACAGAAATTCAAATCCACAAAAACATACCCCAAACAATAGTCTTCTTGCAGTAGTCCAACAACCTCGCTAAACAGTAACCACAGTAAAAAACTGTAACTTCAAACAACTGCCACTGCTCAGTACAGTTACAAATTCTCTATTAAGGTCGACCAGCAACTTTGTCAGAGCAAAAACCGCAATCGACCAGCCATACCTGCTTACCAACTTTTTCTCCCAATTCTAAATTTATCACTACGAAGTCACACAAAAGAGAAAAATCTACACAAATTGCTATTGGTGCGGAAAGTCTGGGTTTCAAATCCCGGGCTGGTCAAATCCGCCCCAGAGTCGCCAACGGCTCGCCACTGCTGCGATGTTTCATCACAGCTGTGTTGCCCGGACGCTATGCTGCGGAGATGGGCCCCGCCACTCGTTACACGCTTCGGCTTATTGACGCGAATGTAAGAAAAATTGGATTTACAGTATTCGTGGGTTAAATCACAAGGGGGTTACTCAGGGAGTATTCCAGAATTTTTAGAGGGTAGAATTACTGGAATTACGAATCAAAAAACACTTATCTAAAGTTTTGTGCGATTGGAAGTACGGAAGTACCCATTTATCATTATATGTAGGCCTATAGGTAAAAATGTAGGGGAAGGCTTGAGCCCCTACAGCCTCTCCTCTGGACCTGATGGTGTCATTATACGCATGTTCATCAGTGTAGAGGGCACAGAAAGAACAAACCAGCAATTTGGCAAATTTTATTTTCAGTCTTATAATGTTGCTGTTTTCATGTTAAAGATTCACAATATCCCGAAAGTCACTAACGGACCTTTATGGACACTATATCTTACACAGCAGATGTATACTTCACCAAAAAAAAAAAAAAAAAACTCGCGCCGCTAAAAGTTAATCAAAAGTGTATTTTATTGGATAAGCGCTTGACGTTTTTTTTCCTAAAAAATTTTTGAATTGATTTCATTGAGTAGAATTTTCTGAAATAAAAAATATTATTTCTATTTATGCGAGTTTTGTATCAGGCTCATGCAATGGCCTTCCCTGTCGTAATGGAGGCACTTGCATTCCTCAACCAGGCAGTGGCTTTATTTGTGATTGTCTGTTTATCTTCGCTGGAGAAAGATGTGACGAATTTGGTAAGAGCAATTTTTTTAGCTTCTACGTTGTGCTGTATCTATTTATGTTTATGTATTTAACGTTTCGTTCGGTCGGTAGCGCCGAGCATTTTCAGAAGAGGTAGAAGAGTAAAATACTCCCTTACATAATACAGACAAATCTTGTACTTATAGTAACAGGTTAGAAAATGAATTGCGGAAGAATTTGAACAAAATGGTTGGATGTAATGATTACGTGATAATAGGATGGCAAAATAACAGGCATACACAAGAAGCAAACTAACGGATATATCGAAAAATGTTAACCTAAGCTACAATACTAAACGAAGAAATGCAAGGGGCAATGTAAATCGTAAGAGCGTCAATGAATTGAATCAAGTCTTAAATGTGGTTGCTGCTAACTAAAGGTCTGTAAACCTCTGGTAATGAATCGCCATCAGATCAGTTGATCACATAGGGATGTGCATGAATAAACTACCTCTCAGCAGTTAGTCTATCGAAATAATTTTCTACAAATTTTAAAACAACAGCTCCATTTCAATTTATACGATGATCACACAACATCAAATGCTCGCACAAAGCAGATTTTTCGGGCTCCTGATTTTTGACAGCACGCTTGTACTCAGCAACACGAGTGTTAAAACCTCGCTTAGTCTGTCCCACTGTCGCGAAATAGAAAATGGTATTACTTCGCTGACAGGAGGTTTGATAAGAATTGTATGACAAACTGTAGGAATTAAGTCGTTCTTGGATCTGACCTCATAAAAAAACTAAGACCTTCTTCACCCAACTTAACTCGCTTAGCTACGGTACTCACCGTACTACTTTTCAATAAACACAAGCACCACTGCTCACTTCAGTAACACCATACAACAAAGGATAAACCCTTCAGCATACAACAATATTGCTTTCTCTACGCACACTAACTCTACACTCGAATGATTACGCTCGAAAAGTCACGCCTATTTATACTCTAAATTCAGTATCGAGAATGTTCTACGGCATTCTTAAAAAAAAAACAAAAGAGATATCACAAGACATGCAAAACTTACACCAAAGCACGGTAAACACGATTGTGAAATGAAAAAAAATCATATGACATGCAAAAATTCACACCAAACCTTAGTAAACACAATTATGACGTCACAAGCACAAGTTTTGATTCAGTGAAATTACGTAACGGAGAAGTCTGTCGAGAGTATTCACGAAACAATTACGTCAGTAGCCATCTATGACTTCATAATGCAACCTTACGAAACAATCCCACGAATAAAACCTCGGAAAACAACGCATCGGTCTAGAACCTTTTTGTAGACAAAGCATTTAAAACAAAACCATAAAAAAAACAGTTATATCGTTACACTCCCCCCTTGTTAAGAATGTTATCCAAAGGAAAATACAATACACACATTCATTCATTCATTGTATTTTATTAGTCCTTAAATAACGTAATTTCAGGTGACGATAATTAAAAATAAATTTCAATTTAAGGACAGGGAGACTGCGAGGGGACCATAGGGTCTTCGAGTCAAGCAGCCACCCTAAATTCCAAAAATTAAGTTAATATTACCAATAATAATTTTTAGTTGAAATAGAGAAAAAAAGAAAACGGAGATGATAGGCCTAAATCCAAATAAGGTACAATTTAATTTTTGTTCGTTTTTTTAAAAAGGAAGGATTGATACCGTTAACTGCTGATTAAATAAATTTTTTTCAGTAACCCTTAATTATCAGGTTTTTAAACTTTCTCTTGAATGTAAGTGAGTAGCATTTTCTAATGTCAACAGGAATTGCGTTCCAGACCGATACCCCGAGATATTTAATTGAACGTTGTAATTTGGATGATCTATATCTTGGTACGTGATAATTGTATCCAATAGTTTGCCTTCTGGTTGCGAACTTGCGATTGAGTGATATTTGTTAACGTAGGTGAAATAACCCCTCAGATTAAGTGGTAAGTTATTGTTAAAATGTCGATGTACAAACATAGCTATCTGCAGTTTGACCATATCATCTAATTTAAGAATGTTGTATGATTTGTAAATACTTGAAGTTGGATGTTTGTCATCAAAGCCAGCTAATGATCTAACCGCTTTATTTTGAAGCATGCGAATCGAGTTAAGGTAGGTCGAGTAGGTAGAGGTCCATACCGTGATGCAGCATAAAAGATGCGAGTTGAACATGGTATAGTACAGTTGCAATAAAATATTATTAGGAAGAATTTTTTTTGACTTTGAACATTATTCCTAAAGTGCGTGAGAGTTTTGTGTGAAGGTTTTGAATATTGGATTTGAAGGTGAGATCACTATCAATTTGAATACCAAAGTATGTCGCAGATTTATCTGAATTGATTAATGCTCCATCATAAAAGATAGATTGATAATTAATTCGAGCGTTAGATTTGGGCGGTGTATTACTTCGCTGACAGGACGAGGAGGGCAGAAGATTTTTGTGTATTTATGCAGAGTTTACTTGCTGCCATCCAATCGCAGACTCTATTAAGTTCATCATTAATACTTATAATTATTTTATCTGGAGCATCATCTTTAAATATTAAACAAGAGTCATCCGCAAATAAACAAGGTGTAACTGATGAACAATTAATTAAATCGTTGATGTATCGTAAAAATAGCAACGGACCCAGAGTAGAACCTTAAAGAACCCCCGAGTTAATGGGATAAATTTTAGATTGCGTGGTATGATCCAAAATAACAAATTGTTTTCTATCACTTAAATACGATTTGAAGAGGTCGTTAGCTGTTCCCCTGATCCCATAACGTTCCACTTTTTTAATTAATATTTTATGGTTAACAGTGTCAAACGCTTTTTTAATATCAAGAAAAATTAATCCGTTATGTTGATTGGTATTGATATTGTCATAAATCGTAGTTATGACATCTGTGAGAGCATGGATAGTTGAATGACCTGCACGGAAACCGTATTGAGTCGGTGTTATGAGTCAGAGTTTGTTCAGAAAAGCTTCAGCTCTTGAGTATATAAGTTTTTCTAAGACTTAAGAAAAGGTTGTTAGAAGAGAAATGGGGCGATAGTTTGAAGGATTGCATTTATCTCCTGTTTTGTGAGCCGGGACCACTTCTGCAGTTTTTAAGTTATCAGGAAATAATTCTAACGAAAATGCACTGTTAACGAAGATTGATGGCGGTTCGGATATGAGAGTGGCAGAAAGTTGAACAAATTTAGCAGGAATATTATCTACTCCACAACTTTTATTAGATTTCAGCGAAGAAATTGTGTTAAATACTTCAATCGGTTCAGTAGGTTTCAAAAAATAGAATTAGGGGCTGGTGTCGTTAAGAATTCTTTATAGGCATTTGTATTAATATAGAGAAGTTGTAATTTTCTAAAGTTTTTGCAGCTATGGTACTAAAATGCTCGCCGAATTTTTCAGCTACAGATCTTGCTCTATATTATTATTAATTTTTAACATTGTAGGAAGGTGTTTAGTTGATTTATTAGGCAACAAAGTCTTAATTAAACTCCACGTTTTGCATGCATCGCCCTTGCAGTTTTGAAATTCTTGACCGTAATATAGTTTTTTGGCTGTGGCTTTGATTTTTGTCAGCTTATTAGCGTAGTTTTTACGCATCTTTTTTGAAACAGCGTTACTGTTTAAAAAATGAGTTTGATACATTTTCTGTTTATTACGAATAGAAATCAGGAGTCCTTTTGTAATCCAAGGCTTGTTGCGAAGTTTTTTATTTTTTCGCGAGATTGCTAGAAAAGGTGCATTTATTCATTCACTTTATTTTTGTGTGGGAAAAAAGTTACGCCATAACATAAATAGGAATATTCGCTCACAGTTAATTAATTTCCCTGTGAGAGGCTGCGAAAAGACCATGAAGCCCAGCTCAAAGAGCTGAGCGGTCGTCGAATCTGCAGCCTCTCACCTGTTAGTGTAATTGTTAAGCAAAGTTGATAAGGTTGTCGAAGAAGAAAGAAAAGAAAAAAAAAAAAAAAAAAACACAAACAGATAAAATGTAGATTCATTACGCAGGTACACACATATTCTAATACGAATAAAGTTAAGTTAACAAAAACATTCATGAATTATTTACATAAGCGTGTTAATAGAAAATGTAGGAAAATAACAAAGAAGCAAATCATAAATACATTTGGTGTTTATTAAGTGCATTATATATACGTATAACAGTGAAACTGAAGTAAATTGAAGCAACAATGTTAAAATGGAAATAGCTTTTCATTTTTGGTTATTGTGAAGATGCATTTTTACATGTTTAAGAAAAGTTCTATGGTTGATTTGATTTTTGCTTTTAATTTCAGCTGGTAGTTCATTCCATATTTTTTAACCTTGATATCGAATAGAGCGTTGCGCAGCAGTCGTATAAAAAGTAGGTAAAGCCGAATTGTTGGATTTACTGAATCGTGTTGACATGTTGTGAATTTCAGGCGCAGAGTGGAAGTAATCAGTGAAGAAACTAGGTAAAAGTCTTGCTCTAAATTTGTACACAAACTTCAATATTTCCAGTTTACCAGCGCCATGGCGTAGTGGTTAAGAGCGTTCGCCTTGGAAGCTGGTTGACTGGGTTCTATTCTCAGTCGAGTCAAACCAAAGACTTTAAAACTGGTATCTGCTGTTACACTTGCTGAACGCTCAGCAATTAAGTGTTGCGCTGAGGGTGAAATGAACAGAGCATAAAAATACGTCAGAGAATTCTTCACGAAATTTAGTCCCGGCGCTAAAGGACCTTAGTAGCTATAAAGCGTCATAAAACCACACAGCATTTCATTTCATTACATATATTACTTAGTTTTAGCAAATTTTGTTCGCAGTAGATTGGAAAAAGTTTTGTTCGAAAAGAAGAATAGCCAGTCATTATTTTGATTATATAATTTTGCTGTATTTGGAGTTAGTTTATAAATTTTGCAGCAGCGTTTCTCCATGCTGTAACTCCATATTGTAAGTATGAAGATGCTATTCCAAAATACACATTTCTTAAAATATACACGGGAAGGTAATGTCTCAGCGTACTTAAGATACCCTTTGCGATACACAATTTTTCAATTACAGAGTGGATATGAAAAATTTGCAAGGGACAAATTAATGTTTCGACTATAACCAAAGTCTCGTCAGCCTTGCTACGCACAGCCAATCCAGGCTAAACTCATTCCAGACTGTAAAGACTCTGTTTTTGCATTGCTTTACCTGTACATCTCGACTTCATCTCTTTTCTAGGTTGTGCCCTATTTTTGGCAGGCGACTGGCCCCAAACAACGATACCCAATGAAAGAACCTATAACCACTAACCCACAACCAAGTTACCGTTAGCCTAACTAGCCCACATCACTAGAAGCCCCCATGGTAACCCACTCATTTGCAGCTGCAGACGCGTTTCGACCTTATTATGGTCTCATCAGTGCAGCATAGCAACCTCCCACCTTCCTAAAAAAAAAAAAAAAAAAAAATTCTAACCTTCAAAAGAACTACACACTCCAAATCTAAGCCTCTCCTCGTTCTGCTCAAGGTAGAACATTTGAAATAAAACCTTCAAGAAAATAATACAGGCTGGATTATGATGTCACAGATTCACTGTAAACAATCGATAAGAATAGAAAAGTCCGGTTGGTTTAAACATTATTTTGCCGGTAATCTGAGAAGGAATATTTTGTTTCAGGTTTGTAACTATACCAGTTACCAAAACCTACAAAAAACCTCCTAACTCGTAATTGATGACAGAAATGGATGGTTCAATTCCCACCTGTATGGGGGAGTACCATTTTCCATTCCATTAAAAGACTGTACTCTTATTGTTGGACCTATTCTTACCCTGACACATTGGGCTTTGTTGTTGCCTGACTTTGGGGGTGCCTATCGGAGAAGTGTAGAAAGATGAATTCTATTTGAC
>CAXFYD010000279.1:0-20064 GCA_964006365.1 Trididemnum miniatum | reverse complement strand
ACGCGTTTTTCAAATTATCCACGAAGATTTCAAAATTATTTCCACCATGCTAGAGAAAAACGGCTATCCGACTGGATTTCTTAATCAGCAAATTCGAATTTTTTTCAACAAAATGCATAAAAAAGTAAAAACTCCAGAAGTCGAAGAAAAACTAAACTCTGAAAGCAAAACAAGACCCATATTCTCGATTGTAAAACTACCGTATATCGGAGACATGTCTCATCAAATTGAAAAAGAAATTCGGCAATATCTATTCAAAAAACTTTCCCAAAAATCAAAATTTGTTATGGTACACGAAACAACAACTATTGGCCAAAAATTCAGGTACAAGGACCGTCAAACACTGCTACACAGCTCAGGAGTAGTGTATAAACTCAATTGCTCATGCGGACAATCATACATTGGACAAACCAAAAGAAATTTGAAGATTAGAATCAATGACCATATGCCAAAAAACTCAACTAAGAATGAAACTGATGTGTCCCAACACTTGAAAAATAACCCAGACCATACGATGAACTTTCATTCCCCCGAAATACTAGCTCACAGCAATAATATCCGAAAACTCCGCATCAAAGAAACTCTACTCATCCAAAATCTTCAACCACAATTAAAGATTGATGACTCTTCCAACCCCATCTACCTATTTAACATTTAGCTCACTTCGCACAATATTCGTGTAGGCCTAATCGCAATTAGTAATGTGTTTAATTTCCATTTATAATCAACGTCTTTTTTTAGTTATGATTTAATTAATCCTACAGTGTTTGTACTTAATAATCCTACTACTAATCTAGTCACTCCAGTTGCACGTAATTGTTTAATTTGCCCCTTTAGTTGAGTATGATTGCAAATATACTGGCTATAATCTTTTTATTGAAGTTGAGTTCGAAAACCCATCTTAATGCTCCAATGCCATAGAGTTTGTCTTAAATAACAGACAAGCATTCAAGGACTCTAGCGCTTTATAATTTATGCTTTCTTAGCGTTAAGCACATAAAAACCTTAGCATGGGCTCCCATGGCAGTCTTTAGGTTGTTCACACCTTTGCATCCCAACTAAATAATTATCATTTATGTTTAACTGTACCAAACAATCAATTTCTGAAACTTCACAAAAACGTTTAGCAATAAACCACTTGCTTGGAGCAGGCTTGCTTATGTGGAATTACATTTTTAATTTCTTTACCCAATAATAACCATTGGATAAAAACTGCTAATTGAGGTTTGATCATTTTTAGTAACAGGAACAACAGCTACAAAAAATTTAGCCAGTCTATAGCCTTTTCAAATTTTAAACATTATTTCAAATTTCCAATCAACAAAGTTCATTAACGCCACATTACTTGATTTAATAATAATTTTTTATCAAAGACACAAAAAACAACATGCAACAGCTTGACTAGCATCAAATTATGCTGACCTGTAATTGTCACAAAATAAGTTTGCTGATTTTCATGAAAGAGGTTGATGCAAAAATAATCCACTGTGAATTATTTTATATGCATGTTGCCCATGTGTCATAACCACTGCTTTAACTTTACATAATAAAACTGAAAGAGCAGTATACTATCATAACAAGTTTCCAACACACAGCTGCAGGGAGCTATGCAGTGCATGTCAAGCCATATTTTTTGCACCAAGTTCTTTGATTTTACTGCTTATTGCATACGTAAAATCATGAAACCACTCACTACATAATCACGTGTCACTTTCTATGAGTTGCATACCGGGCCTATTGGTTAAAGCGCCTTAGGTAGGCAAAAATTTATAAATAGCAGTATGAAGTAGAATAATCACAATGCACTTGATTGGTAACATACTCATATTCGTATTGATGTGCATGGCATATCGAGAAAAAGTTTGAACTGCTCTTCTGTCAATATTTTAAATATATGATGGCACATTTTTGACTGTTTCACAAAACAATTTAAATGTTTATCACTGCCACATGGATGCCTAACAAAACTGGGTATCATATACAATCAGTTATTAGTGTGAAGCATTACATAATGCCTTAGCATTTACAACACAACATGCATAAGGTTTACTGTTTATCAGTCACTTACCTTGATTCGTTGCATGTCTGTTTTGGTTTCACACACAAAGGTAAATACATGTTATGATGAATTGATGATCAGAAACTTCAATGACAATGCGACACAGTAGTTGTACATACATCACATTAACAGCATGAAGCATCAGCTATATAACATGACTGCTAGGCCCATTCTCTAATTCTGAAATTTACCATGTTTTTACATCAATAAATGTACATTGCAAGCTATTTGATTGCTTATATATCCAGTCAACACTTTGGATAAGCAAGATCCATACCAGTATCAGTGTAATGGGTATTGTGGTACTTTAACATAAAATTGGGAAGTGGCAGCCAGAGATGGGCATTTATCGCGATAATTTATCGGCGATAACTTTTTATCGATTATCGTTATCGCACAAAATAGTTTGGATTTATCGATTACCGTTATCGCTTTTGTTATATATTTTGTTATCGCCGATAAATTATCGCGATAAACGATTTTTTATGCGCGCAGTGTTTAAACTTCAAAGTTAGTGAGTTGGCGCTATGGAAAAAACGCGGTGTCCATTAAGACTTGCTGTAATTTTTAAAAATTATTTCTTTGTTTAGCTTAATTTCACGGCAGAGTCCGTGAACTGCTCTCTTTTCTTGAAAAATCTAGAAAAAACATTTTTGCAATTCGACTTACAAACAAAAAACTTCGTCAAACACATCGAACATTTACCGCAACATTTATCGGAAAAATTTATCGGCGATAATTTATCGATTATCGATATCGCTTTAAGAAATTGAGATTTATCGATTATCGGTATCGCCCAGGGCTTTTTTCAAGTTATCGATAATCGTTATCGCTTTAGTACAGAATGGTTTATCGTGCCCATCACTGGTGGCAGCAGTGTCATTTCCAAATCGGTTTTCTCCACATGGAGGCTCATTTAGATTGACTCATTTTTCTCAGATCAACTCAGCTTCAGATTTCCCCAAAACTCTTATCAACTCCAACCTCTAATGGTCCAACTTGCAACTACTAATAGTGGGTTTACACGAACAAAAAAACGTCAATGGAGCAGAGCTGAGCTTTGTTTGTTCTTTGAAGCTTGCAATGAAGCTTGGCTCCACTTTGCTCAACTAGCAAAGCCAAGTTGCATGACATTAGGTCTATAAAATAAAAGCTCAGCTTCTCACCGTTTTGCACTATTTTTTTAGCTTATGTAAACCCAGCTTAACAACTCTAAATTTGAACTGTAGTCACTCCAATCTCCAGTTCTACCATTCCTCCGCACCTGTACTAGTGCACTCTGGGAGTTAAGAATCACTTAAAAGGGTCAGTACCAGTAGACCTTGAAATTTTTTTTGCCTTCTGATAAGCTTTTCCAAATTCAAATTATTTAAAAGTTCGTCAAAAAACAAGTTGTTTTAATTTTCTATCCCGCCATTAGCAGACCTAAAAGAAGCATGCGCAACCAGTAACTTACTGACATCTGACTAGGCAGCTAGGTCTTAAGTCTAGTAGCTAGTAATAAAAAGACCTGCGGACTACTAGTACTTGTGGTCTTCGCAGCATTTCCAAATCTGTAGATACTGCATGCTATGATAGCTCACTTCAGCAAGTTGAACACATGAATCTGCAGATAACTTTAAAATCATTGTGTCTACATAGCCTAACTAAGTCGTTACCGGAACCTTTAGATTTTAAATTAGCTTTTTACTCCAGCGAGAAGCAGCAGTTTCAGTTCCGACGCATCAATTAATTCGAATTTCGATTATTTTGGCGCTCACTGATTGCGCTGATCACTAAACCGAAAAGTTTATTGAAGCGTAAAGTAAAATTTAATTAATTTCTGAAAAGTGCTATTTTATTAGAATGATGAATTACATCATGCACATTTAATTATTATTAAAGTCTGCCAGCAAAATTAATAAATTACGCTGACAAACGATGGTATACTGCAAATTGAAAGCTTAGGTTGTTTGGTTTATGCGGTAGAGTGAAGGTTAGCCGCTTGCGCAACTGTCTATCATAATAATGTTGAACTTGAAATTAAAATGACTAGACACAGGTATGTAACTTAAAATTGCTATAGCATAAGTAGTGAGAAAAAAGACAACAATAGCTTATTAAATGACTTGTGAAATTGGGGTTGTCATCGGTTTTATTTCAAGTGGAAATATACTGCAAAATTTAACTAGGCCTATATCAATTTGGGGTAGATGACGCATTCTGAACCGGCCCTTAGCTCAGTTGCAAAGCGCACGCTTTCGGTGCGGGAGGTCTTGGGTTCAATTCCCGGGCCGGTCAAATCGGCACAGTGTCGCCAACGACTCGCCACCGTTGCGGCGTTTCTTCGGAGCTATGTAGCCCAGGCGCTAAGCCGCGGAGATGGGCCCCGCAACTCGTTACACGCTTCGGCGTAATACGGCGAGTATAATGAAGATTTGATTTTGATTTTTGATGACGCATTCTGTCTCATCAAGCAAAACAGCTACACAAATGCTAGTTTATAATGCTTAGCATTTACGTCTAAGCAAAATTTAAGCGCATGCGCGTGGTAAGGCCTTGAAAAGCAATAAATCGCAGACTACTATGGCTTCCGGCTTTCCGTTTTGCTAATGTAGCAACATTTACCAATGCCCGTAGATAAATGCTATAAAAATTTAAGATGGCTTGCCCAGCTCCAATATCTGCCAAACACGCAGATAAATCTCAGAAAATTTTTAGACGGCTCGATTATCCTACAGACCAAGTGATCAACTTAGATAAAGCATGTAAGGTTTTTGGTGGTTGGCCTTAGACCAGGGGCGCCAAAGTTTTCTCCAAGAGGAACAAATTTCATAATGTAAAGTACCCGAAGGCTAATAGTCTTTTGTGGTTCTATGTGTTTTGCTGCTCTTCGTAACAAAAATGGTTTCTGTCGCAATTATGACGTAATAACGGTTTAAACTTTTCTCGCCGGTTTTTGTCGTCTCAATCAGATAGTCTTGTCGCATTTACAGCGTAAAAAAGCAACCTCCAGTTAGATTGGACAGGCTATCTAACTTTACATGTGCTTGTAGGCCAAAAATAATACATTTAGCAGCAACAAGCGCGGGCCGTATGAAAACTCATCGAGTGCTATATGAAACAACTGGGTTTTGCACTCAATGTTTCCTAAACTAAGAATTGTTTAAAGTGCAACCCGTTTTTTGAGTTTGAAACCAATCTATTATTTAAAAATTTTCCCCAAAGATCTTAGTTTTAAAATTCACTTTCCCAAAATAAGTTATTTAACATTTCCCAAAAATTTTTTTGGCTTTAAAAACAATATACACAAGTTATTATTTCAGGAATTATTTCCCAAAAAAAATTAATGGGTTTAAAATCCATTGACCCAAAACAATAGTCATAACACTCACCCAAAAATTTAATTTGGGTTTGCTACCACATTACCCAAATTAATATTTGCAAAAACGATTACCCAAAATTTATTTTTGGGTATAAAATTTTTAACCCAATTTACTTGGGTGATGTGCTTTGGGTTATGCAGAACCCAAAATCGACTTTGGGTTTTTGCTTATCATACCCAAAAAAAATTGGGTTTTTGACCGTTTTTTTTGGGTAATGCATACATTTGCCCAAAATTGGGCAATGCGATTACCCAAAATTTTTTACAGTGTAGGGTTTTCGCCATTATTTCCTCGCAAAATTTGGTATTTTCTGCAAATAGACACTAGACGCATGATCAGTAGTCTGCCTGTTAGCGGCCTCAAAAAAGCACTTGATGCAATTCTTCAGCGTTTAAAGACAGTTTCTGAGGGCAGTTGTTAAAAGGATAGGCCTAAAAGTTTTCCATTAACAGAACTAGGTACTGTGTAGGCTGAAGTACAAATAAAACTTAGCAACGGTACACATCAAAAGCACATATTAAAAAAAAATAACACAAACGCTATGGTGAGAAGCACATAATTTATTCAGGTCAACAGTACGGTAGTAGTTTTTCAATAAAATACAGCACATCATTTAAAATTACATCGGCATCTTGTTATGGACATAAAAATACGTATGTTACAATAAATATCTGTAGAACAGATTACATCTGAATAAAATCACTGTAAAATCGTGAAGCCACTACAGCCTGTTTCGCCGTTGTCGGCTCTTCCGCGGGCATGATGCATCTCATTCAAAGAGAAGATGCTTTACGGTTTTTATTCAAATACAATACAAGCTCTAGCCAGCCATAGTTATTGAGCACTCTGCCAGAGAAGATTGAGCCCTACTCAGACTTGTAGAGCAGATTAAAGCAAATTGTTGAAAATAAAATATCTTTTTTATTATGTTCCTGATCACAATTTTGGCTCGAATTGTATCAAAGCATTTTAGGAAAATTTGGAATTAAACGCTTGAACAATTGTAGGCTACATCTATGCAACGCTTAAAATCTTGGCATGGTAAACATTGGACAACACTGCAGAATAAACATTTCACATCCAAAATAATGATCTTAGGTATGGTAAACATTGAACAACACTGCAGAATAAACATTTTACATCCAAAATAATGATCTTAGGCATGGTAAGCATTGGACAACACTGCAGAATAAACATTTTACATCCAAAATAATGATCTTAGGCATGGTAAACATTGGACAACACTGCAGAATAAACATTTTACATACAAAATAATGATCTTATTATGTTCACGTTAGGTATAAAGTATTGTTTATGATTTGAGGTATTGGCTTCATGTTGAGTCGGTTTGTCGAAAACGCAGCTCTGGAATCTGCAGAACAAGAACTTATCCTGCAAGCTCACATGATGGTGAATGAGAAACATTACAACGCTTCAATCAATCAATCAATTTTCTGGACCCGCTTATCCTTGGGGGGTCGCGGGGGCAGCAGCTCAAGTTGGAGCCTCCAAGCATCTCGATCCTCTGCAACAAAGGATAGATGCTCTGCTGGGATGCCAAGGCGAGACCAACTAAGATCTTCTACGTAATCTCGCCATCGAGTTCTGGGACGGCCTCTAGGCCTTCGACCAATCGGTGTTGAACAGAGCAGTTTTTTGGCTGTTCTTTCCTGGGGCATTCGTGTCACATGTCCATATCAACGCAGTTGCGATCTTTCTAGTCGGAGAAGCAGCGATTCGATGTTTAGAAATTCACGAATATCTGCACTTTTAACTTTGTCCAACAAGGTCAAACCGCTAATTCTTCGCAAGAATCCCATTTCGGCTGCTTGAACTCGAGACCTCACTTTCTCATTCATGATCCAACACTCATGGCCATAAGTCAAAATAGGAACATAGACCGATCTGAAAATGGATAGCTTTGCCTTGGTGCAGAGCTCCCGTTTCAGTACCACAGATCGGTGGAGCTGGCGCATTACTGCACTTGCTTTTCCGATGCGGATATCCAATTCGCTATTTTGTCTGCCGTCCCTTGTGAATGAGACGCCGAGGTACTTGAATTTCTCTGACTGTTTTAGTGGTACTCCATCAATTTGGAGAGAGCACTGCTTTGGTTGTCTGGACAGGCACATGGTTTCTGTTTTTGTTGTACTGATTTTCATTCCGGCAACAGAGCATGCATCCGAAAACCTGTCAAGAGCTTGCTGGAGACCATTTTGGGTAGAGTCGAGTAGCACGAGATCATCTGCAAATAACAGACGTTGTACAGTGCATTCACCGATCTTTACTCCGCCACAAGACTCACTCTTCTTAACTATTCTATCCATATAAATAAGGAACATAATAGGTGAAAGAGAGCAGCCTTGCCGTAGTCCCACACTTACTCTGAAAGGTTTCGTCGTTGCACTGTTAACACGAACACAGACCTCGGAATGCATGTACAGCGACTTAATGGCAGTTAGTAACTGGCCATCAATGCCATACTGCAACAGCACCGCCCAAAGCTTGTCTCTAGGAATGCGATCATATGCTTTTTCAAGATCAACAAAACATGCATTGACCTCTTTTGCATACTCCCACGACTTCTCAAAGATTTGCTGCAAGGCAAAGATCTGATCCATTGTGCTTCGGCCAGGACGAAAGCCACACTGAGCATCTGTTAGCTTAGGCTCGACTATTTCACGGCATTTCTTTTCAAGGCATTTGGCATAGACCTTACCCGGGACACTGATGAGAGATATGCCCCTATAATTGGTGCATTTTCTCTTGTCTCCTTTCTTGTGGATAGGTATTATCACACTAGTTTGCCATTGCTTTGGTGCTTGCCCAGTACTACACGCCACCTTACAAACACGAGTCAGCCAACGAACACCATGTATGTTCATTGCTTTTAACATTTCAGGTCTGATATCATCCTCACCAGGTGCTTTTCCAGTTTTCAATGATTTGATTACTGCATTCACATCTGCTTCGGTTATCTGAATATCTTCCCCAACCTGTTCTTCGTGAATTTGTATCGGTGTAGCATCAACTGGGTTTAAAAGATCACTAAAGTACTCTCTCCACCGATTCAAAATAGCATCTTGATCTTTCAGAGTCACACCATTTGAATCTTCGATAAAGAGAGCGGCTCGAGATCTTTTTCCACGCAAACGGCGAATGGTCTGCCAGAACACTTTGTTTGCCGTTTTGAAATCATCGTCTAACCTTTCTCCAAATTCCTTCCAGGCCCTTTCCTTAGACAGTTTAACTTTTGTGGCTGCCGTCTTACGTGCTTCAGAGTACTGCGAACGAAGTTCAAGTGATGACTTATTTGCAAGCCAGGCCTTATAGGCCACTTTTTTCGCACGAATAGCTTCTTTAACTTCTTGGTTCCACCAAGGAGTTCTTTTCTCGCTACTCTTCGTCCCTCCAACACGCTTACGTCCACAACAGTTAGTAGCGGACGTAATGACTGCTGTTCGAAACAAACACCACTCAGTTTCAATGTCTTCAGTAGAGGTCGGAAGTTCTTTGAACTTAGATGCAATGTTGTCTGCAAATGCAGTTCGTACCTCTTTGTCAGCCAATGATTCCCATTTGATTCGATAAGTTTCTCGTGGTCGAAAAGTCTTTCGTTTTTTCAAGGGTTTCAAAGCTTTCAAAGTGCAGACAACTAGGTGGTGATCAGTTGACAACTCAGCCCCTCTTTTAACACGGACATCAGACACGGTAGAAAACAAGTCCGCCGAAACGATACAAAAATCAATCAGGGAGCGTTGTCCCAGAGAGTCTCTGTACCAGGTGTACTTATGAATTCTTTTGTGCTGAAAAAATGTGTTCATTATGCACAGCCCATTGGTGGCACAGAACTGCAATAAACACCTTCCGTTCTTGTTAATGTCAGGGTCACCATGTTGCCCAATAACACCTTTCCAGGTTGCATTGTCGATGCCCACATGTGCATTGAAATCGCCCAAAAGGACAAGGGATTCTGATGAAGTCGCTTTTCCCAATGCAACCTCAACTTCCTCCAGAAAGGCTTCGTACTGTGATTCTATGTTAGGTGCGTACACCTGCAATATACACAGAGATCGCTCCTGCAGCCTTAGCTTTAGAAGACAAACCCTTCCTCCTAGTGGTACCCAGTCAACGACACATTCAGCTATGTTGGGGCTCACAAGTAAGCCAACACCAGCTTGAGCAGACATTGCTGCATCAACACCTGAGTAGAAAATTTTCCACCCACCGTTCAACTCGACAGTTCCAGAACCCCGGCGCTTTGTTGATGAAATTCCCACAACATCAAGGCGATACTGTTGGGCTTCGCAAACAAGCTCCTGCTCTTTTCCTGTCAGTGACGAAACGTTCCAGTTCCCGATAGCTAGATCCCGGCAGTTTGGTCCAACTCGAGTACGTTTTCTGTGCGCTGCCCCCATTCGCCTCCCCAAACGCTTAGCGACTGCGTTGGTGGGTTTCCGGTGACGGTCAGCTTGTGGGGGAGACTGTAGCTTATTTTTCGAACGAGTCCCTCTGCCTAAAACTCGAACGCGGACCTTTTTATCCTGCGCGCCGTCCGATGCAGCATGAATATTGTTATTACAACTTTCCATTTAGCTACAGCATTGGATTGCTACTTGGTCTGTTTCTCTCCTTCGACCTTACCGCCATGGGTGACCCTGATGGAAGTGATTAAACACTACCGACGGCGTTGCTCTAAGGATCATTGAAAACTCAAACCTCCCCACCACGTTAAGGTGGCAATCCATAGGAGAGGATTACAACGCTTTGCATCTGAAAATAAAAATCCAAATTGTAGTTCAATGTTTGATCAGAAACCAAAACCGTTGTTTTATTTATTTAGTCGCATTTTTATCCTCCTATCACGAGAAAGCTACTGAGCGCTGTACTAGCTTGCTTTGGAGTTGCCGGCCATATATACAAGTGCTTTTCCCCACAGCAAAACAAGCTCGCTTTGGAGTTGCCGGCCATATGTCTATCACACCAAGATGAAGGAATCCCGTTATGTGCCTTTCCCAACAGCTAAACAAGCGAACTAGCCATCTTGCTCCACACTGTCCAGCAGGGAAGCTGCAAATACAAATTTTTAAATCATCGGTTCGACTCGACTCGGAATCGAACCCCCAGTCCACCGAACAAGAACCAGACGCTCTATCCCACTTGGCCATCTGATCGGTATAAACACCGTAACACTTTAAAATAAAATTAACTTGTAGGTGAATTGTAATATCACAGCACAATAATCAGCAGAGCAACCAACAGTAAAAAATACTGACTTGTAAAAAATGCCTTTAATGTCTTGTTGTTCACAGATAATTTCCATTTCGCTTTCAAAACTGGACATAAACAATTCCAAGGTGATAAGGGTTATAAAAGACTCCAGCACCTAAATAAAACAGAGTTAGCTAACAATACTAGTAGCACAGTAACACTACAGGTCTTAATCCTGCATAGTGCATAATTATGACTAACACCGGCAGGCAACCTATAGCAAACATGCAACTTTACGATAGTAAAGAAAGCTGAAAACGTAAAAATTGTTCACAGGGTGAAAATGATGAACTATAATAGCTTATATTCAGAACAGTGACCAAAACTTTAGTTTACGAAAAGCTGCATTATATCGACTTTGTTAAATATTTTTCTCAATTACCATATTAAAACAGTGTGCTTGTGCGTCATAATTCACATTTCAGCAAAGAAAATCTTGTATAAGCTTCATCTTTTGCAAGATTTTTATACAATTCACTATTGCATAAAAGCAATATTGCGCACAATTCACTACTTCAACCCAACCAAAAAACTGCAATCCCCTTTCCAGTGCCGAAACTAGCGCCCCTTGAACTCCCCAACCGGGGGGGGGGCACACAAAACGGGGGCCCAAGTAAATAGTTAGTACGTAGTACTATTAACTCAACGCATGATAAAGGTTTCTCAAATAGGCCTATTCTAAGATTCAATATATTTTTTGTCTTAACTCGCGCAATGTGGGCCTCCCATACCATATTTATGCTTTAGGCCATGGGGGGGCCTGCAAATTTTTTGAAAAATAGCAGTCGCAAAACTAGCAAACAAACGTTTAGTGACATACCAAGGGCCCCTCATCCTCATGCGAAAAGCGCAAAAATAAACCTTGAAAACGTTTTTTCTTCGCATTGGTAGCAAAATGTTAGAGTGTAGGGTTTGCTTGCAGCATTATTTTAGTGGGTTTGGAAGGGACCTAGTAAAACAGACTTTTAACCCTTGTTAAAACTGAGGAATTTTAAAAGCTCAAAACGCACAAAAATCCTCCAAAATAAAGTCAAATTCTGCAAAATTTTCTGGGGGGACATGCCCCCAGACTTACCTAGCTTGACATCGCCCCTTCGGGGCTCGCTCTTTTGTATCACCATCCAAGAAAAATTTTTAGGGGGACCCGAAAGATGATTTTGGGGGGGGGGCGCATTGCCTAGTTTTGGCCCTGCCTCTTTCTCCCCACTAAAGTAATTAGCATTATACTGGGGGCACACAAACTGAGCTTATGGCACAATAAATCACGAAATAAAATGCAGTAATCCAATCACTACTGAATGCATAACAAACCAACCAGGCAATGATTTGTAAAAAAATTAACTGTTTGAAGTTAAGGCTTCTTTGACAAAGTAAAATCAAACCTTCAAAACCAATCAGTAACAATTCTTGTGCTGCCATCATATCAGACACTAATGTGGGCAGCAGAATTTCATGCAACTCGTTATACAGTGACTATTCACAATATACCATACATGCAAAGTACTACTTTTTGTTGCAAAAGTTTTTATATGTGATAGTTCAGCAAAACTTTGTGTAGTGCAAAATCAACTTTTGCCGTACCTCTGAAATTGATTAAGCGGATAGAAAAGTCTTCAATCTTTGACTGCACTCATTACTATCACTGAGCAGAATATATTGCATTCATCACAATCCATAAACCAAAATTGCATATTTCAACAGCAAACCATTTAAATAAAATTGGATTTAAATAAGCCGACAAATAATTAGTGTTATGATCTGCAAAAATTATAACATGACCTGTATTTTTCTAAAGTGAGATATTATGTATGTATTTAGTAAACCAATTATTACCACCAGTAACACAGTAACATACTACCGGTAGGCCCATATTAACTAGTCAATATAGTTTTACAATACAAAGCTCATACCGATTACGTGGTGGAAATAAACTTACCTGCACAAAACTTTATCATAGCAGCAGACACATCCTGTATAGACAACACAATACTAGCAAATCATGCATCTTATAAAAACATTGATTGCATAAAACAATACGTTAATGTAGACTCTATCAGAAAAAACAGCTGGTGATCGCTGCTGTAAATTTTGTCACAGAAGTTGAAACAATATGGCGTGTTTTGCATAGCATCATAATGGGCTTCCACTTTTACTACCGGTATTGCACTGCAGTCAGTTTTTAAAATATCTACTACAGCTAGTATGCTGTACGATAGTCATTAAATTGTGCACCAGATAATTATCTAATAATTGATAAAAAAGTGTTAAAAGATGCAGTATTTTTACACAGTACATCTGAAGCAGTGAAATCCAAATATTTTTAGTGTAGTCTATATTACCGGTATGCGTCTCGATAATTACCGTACACACTGTTCTGTGTAATTACCATCTAATTTATAACTGAAAACTTAGTTCATTAGTGACCCGCAGAATCATGAAAATATACAACTTCAGTCCAGACCTTCTTTGAGCTACAAATGCAGCTTTCATTTATTTAACTTTTCATAACCGAAAAGTACCTAACCAGAAAATGGTTGCTGGATTGATAAACTACTGGTACCGGTACCTCCGAATTACTAAAAACTTATTATAATAATAATAATAATACAGCCGATCCAGCACAGGGGTGCCACGGAAACAAAGAAAGAAACAGTATGTTGTGATAGCATTAAAGTTACCGTATCATAGAACAAAAAACATCGAAAAGATATCACCATATTACAGCATCCAGTTGGCAGTCGTCCAAAGATGAGGAAAAAAATGAGTGGTCCAAAGGATTTAATAGTATTCCACATGAATCATCAGTTTATCAGATTACATCAGTTTCAAGAGATTATGTAATTTACGTTTAATAAGTTAACATTAAGATTAACCATTAAATATGAAAAAGAAACCGAGATGATGTTAGCAACATTATTCAGGTTATGAAGTATATACAGCAACACATAAACACTATTATATCCAAGTAGCGAAACAAGAAAGAGAAAAAAAAATAGTTGTTAAGCATGCTTATATAATATGCTTATATATTATGGCTTGCATAATACAGTAATACTTCAAAAATCTAGCAGCCTGTCGATAATAAAACATCCGATTTGACCTCAGCAAAACATTTAAGAAAATGGCAGACTGTGCAAGTGCAGCTAGCTGAGAATCCGAGATACACACCAGCAACCTACCCAATACCAGCAGTCTAGACTGGCTGACTGATAAAATCTCATAGTAGCCTTGATCCAGGCTAGACTTTTAGTAATAGTCTACTTTCTCACACTTTCTAGTAACTAAGTTTACAACTGATGGCAAGAAACTGCAGTTTGGGGGACCGTGGTCAAAAAGTTACCGCTGCTAACACTTCATTTCTTTCTAAATATTTTCTAATACTTATGTAACCAACCAACAAGTTAATATTTTGTCAAAATTAGTTTTACAAAGCTTTTATACATCTCACAAAAACATTTTGTCTTACCCTGTGACGCTAGCCTATACGAGACCTGAAAAAAATGGAGCACGGTGGAGCAACATTTTTGCGCTACTTGCTCCACGAATCGATACGAAGCAATACCAAGCTCCACGAAGCATCAGCTTCACCATGCTCCACGGGGCGATGCGATGCGCGACGCAGCTTCATTGCGTCATAATGAAACAACTAAAAGTTGGCGCATGGCGACGCTTCGTGTCGCTCTAGTGTAGACAAGGCCTAAGCAAAGTTGTAGGCTACTGTATTTCTCCTTTGTAAGCCCACTTATTAAAAGCCCAGCAAAAGAACAATCACGCAAAGGCAAGTGTTTATCACGATTACCAAGATCCTTGTTTTTGTCCAGGATGGATTGGGGGGGCATGGCCCCCTGGCTACGCGCATAACCCAGGGAGGGAAGCGCAGGGGGTAGTTTTGCCACTAAAGGCCTTAATAGACAATTTAGTCAAGATCTTTTTTTAGAAATCGACCAATGGAAGTACTGCTCCACCCCCAAAATTTCTGACCGGCAGCGCCACTGATTAGTGGATAGCGTTTTGCAAATCCTGTTTCTTCAACCTGGCGCTGATAATTTCAGATCTGACGTACATGGCCGTACTGTTGCTACTAAAACTTTGGGAGGGGCTGAGACTAATTTTTAAGAGTCTTTCTGCTTTTTCGCAAACCTGAATTTTAGTAATAGACCTTTTTGAAGTTCCCCCTGACCGGGGCCCTGGGGCTGTAGCCCCTCCCCCCTTGATTCGGTCCTGTAGCCTCCCCTTGATTCGGTCCTGCGATCAGATTAGCTCAAGGTCTGAGGAAATCCATAACGTTTAAGTTAAAAAAAGCTTATGACTGAAGTTGGGATATGTGACGGTTGCGCAAATGCACCTCAAATCGGCCCAGTAATATGCTTCCCTTCAGCGGTGAAAACGATATTCCCAGCAAAGACATGACTAGTGACAACTTTGAGTAACTCGATCTCTTCGGCTTATAATGTATCAAGTGACTCCCGCTGACATTGTCAATGTTTTAGTAGTAATGAAACTTGCTCCAGCGCGAGAAACTATGATCTTGGAAGCTGTGCTTGAGTTGAAAAACACTTGTGGAGGAATGATGCAAGCTTTTCACGCATTATTTGTAGAGGAATGGTTTACCGGTACGGTAAGCTGAAATGTTTTATGGGGGGATGGCATCCCCCCTCATCCCCTATCAATTCGAGTACTGCTTGGAAGGAATTCAGTGTTTGTACCGTGGCTACAAACTCGCAAAAACTTAAAAATCGAGTTCACTAAAAATATGCAGGCTGATCGAGTTCGAATTTATCATTTTTAATTTTACGAGTTCCAGATCAAAATTCAAATCTTCATTATACTCGCCGTATTACGCCGAAGCGTGTAACTAGTTGCGGGGCCCATCTCCGCGGCTTAGCGACTGGGCTACACAGCTCCGAAGAAACGTCGGAACGGTGGCGAGCCGTTGGCGACACTGTGCCGATTTGACCGGCCCGGGAAGCGAACCCCAGACCTCCCGCATCGATAGCGTGCGCTTAGCAGCTGAGCTAACGGCCGGTTCACGAGTTCCAGATCAGAAGTTTTATTTCCTACAGGCCAAGTTCAAAATTCAACTGTTCTCCAGGTCAGAGATTTTTTATTTCCATTTCAAGTTTGGCAAAACCGGCTGGGTTCAGCGAGTTCAAGTTTGCATCCCTAATTTCGAAGGTTTGAAGTGCCCGTTGTGGCGTGCAAGAGATTTCATAGGTGTTCAAATGTCATAAAGACCTTAGTATTTCGAACTTATTGCATGCCGATGCATTGTGCGCACCTTTGGTGCAACTATTATCAGTCTAGTTACAACAAGATCCGAGTGGCTTGTAATAATGCTTATCGTGTGTTACACCACCCAGATATGTGAGTGCTAGATTGTACCAAATTAATACAAAGCCTTTGATGCTCATATTCGTAAATGTCTTTTTCGTTTTTGTCGACGGGTGGAGCTATCCAACAATTCGATAATCATTGCTATTGCTTAGTCTGATGTTCTGTTTAAATCTAAATTATGTGCCTGGCTTAAGTAAATACATAAATATTATTAATAAAAAGAACCCTTTTTTTAAATGTAATAATTGAACAATAGTCATGCTTGAGCGAATACAAAATATTGCCGCCAAAATACTACATTTTAATTTTTTGAAAAATTCTTTGGTCGAGTTTTGTGTTGCAGTGGTTGGACCAGGCCGGTACAGACTAGAATAGTACCTGTAGTAGAGTTTTTGTTTTTAGCCACGGAATAATGAACAACACTAACACGAAACATAGTAGGGCTAAAAACAGCGACGTAACGCCCAACGTTAAAACATGTGATCCGAGAGTAGAAAAACATCTAGATTACACTTTGAAAATTACCAGTAGTCTAGTAGTTGAACCTAACTACCTGATAAAGCAGTAAAGTGTTTTTTTGTCATTTACGCACCGTCAGGTAAAAATAAAATAACAATGAAGAGATATCACACCAGAAAACTGGAAAATAATGCAAAAGAGGCAACAAAATGATTGATGAGGCTGGGCATACCGTAGTCTACAGGTTAGCTGTTGGGGAAAAGGAGTTAAGAAAACAAGAGTTAGGCATGGCTGCAACTGTGCAACCCCCAATATTTAGGTTAGACTAGTCTACCTTTATTTCAACAAACAAGTGCTAGTCAAGAATTTATTGTTCAGCAGTTTAGGACAGGTTACCGGTAATTTGTTTTATGTTTTAAGCTACTGCTGGATACCAGTACGGTAGACTGGTCAGTGGTTTCCATAAAATCATCTTTTGCTGTTGATGCTGTGATCAGCAGATAAGCTAACAGGCTAAGGTGAACTCGTTTATGTGCAGTGTGAGTATTCAGTACTGGTAGGCTATTAACAGATTAATTCTGTTGTACCAGTACCAGAGTATCGGTACCCCATGGTACTGTTATAGTCTTTCTGTCTTTAGCTGGTTTAACTACGTTTGATTTGTTTTAGATTTGTGATAACTGATACGGTGAGGTTTCTAGGCTAGTTTGTTGAAAAACCAGTGGCCTACATTACTGGTACCAGATTACAGTGGATAGACTTAGGTTTAAAGCAAAGTAAGCAGGTTGTAAAAAGGAATTTTATGACAAGTTTGACTCTTGATTCAGTGACCACCGGTATCGTGTGAAGTTTAAAGATTCCCATTTTTGGAAATTAGATTTCATTTTTATTATGCCAGTCTTCGGGAAAGTGGTGGTGATACGTCGTAATGGTGCTGATGGATCTCACTTTCCAATCGCAAACAGCACATGCATATTTGGAAGGCAAGTTTTATCTAAGTTTTGTTAAAGCTCTGCATTGTGCAGGTACAGTATCATCACCTGAAAACCTTCTGGCACTGTTCCTTCCAAGGTGCAAATTTGAGAAAAAAGTGAAATTTTAGACAAATATTTCCAATTTTTTTTAGACATGGCAACTGGAATGGTGATTTTGGGCAGAATTTGAATCCAAAGTGTTTTGGAGCGAAACAAAAGTTTCATACTTGGGATTCTCTCGACTTTAAGGCAAAAAATGGATCAAATTTTTCTCAACAGCTGAAGCCTTTCTAGTTGTGCATTAACATTTATGTTATAGTTTACACATTTGCTCCTGCTAAAAACTTGGAGTTAATAAGTGCCAAGAACTGAAAAACACATCCTTTTAAGACGCAAAATTTGAGAAAAATAATTTTTAAAGTTTTGGTCTAATTTTGCTTGTGAGTGTTTAATAAAATGTTGTTTTCCAAAATATTGTTGGACATGAGAAATGTTTGGTATATAACTGCTTGTAAGACACTAACACGGCTCTTGAAGTGCAAAAACCCACCCATAAAAATTGGGCTCATAATATACAATCAATATAAAAGTCATAATAGGCTGTAGGTTAAATTTCACGTGAAGATTTTTTTATTGGCAGAAGCTAAGGTTATGTGACTGTAATTTTGGTTTATTTTATTATCCCTTCACGCTTCCCTGATTGTACAAGAGCGTGACGAAGTAATAAAATATACTAAAGAGGCAAATGTTACTACGGTCATGTAACTTTAGCCACTTCCTTAAATTTTATTTTATATGTGTGAAAAATACGTTGGTTTGTAAAAAGAAGGAGAGGGCAAGAAAACAATTTTTATTTAACATCATCAGTATGGAAAATTAAACGTTCTTCATGTTCCATGATGGTATCTAAAAACCATCGAATTCATCACTGTCATGCATTGATGCATACAATGAAACAATGTGCATTGGTGTGTAAATCAGAAAAAAGCAAAAGAATAATATCCCTATTTTGGGTAAAAGTGTGGGTTGATAGTAAGTAACAACTGTAACTCTTGAAGAAAAACATGGAAGAAAAGATCAAAGTTCTATGATTAAACAAACATGGTTTTGTGATTTAGCAGTTGTCTTATACAACCAATATCAATACATATATATACGTTAAATGTAGCTACAAAATTTTATTATTTCATTATTTGCAGAACGCTTTACTATTCCAACCTGTTTTGCCTGATCAAGCAAATTATTGCAAATGCAAATTATTATTACATCATACAATGTTTTTAAGAAGTTCTTTTAGAAAATATTTTTCTCTTTCCCAGTTAGCACTGCAGCAATATTAATAAATTTCCTAATGGTAGCAACAGCTAATAATCAGAGAACATTATGTATTTACATTATTTACAAAATAACATACGAAAAATAAAATACGCTGAACGTTTTCGGACAAATCGACTGTCCTTCGTCAGAGCATGATTCAAAACGAAAGTGAAAACAGGCAAACTAATATAAGCGGAAAACGAAAACAGAAGGGGTTATGGCATAATCTAATGTTTCGCAAAAGCAATGAAGAGTGAACGATCAAATTACGAGGGCCGTCAAAGTTTATTAACACGTGATTTAAGTCGTAATGTAGTTACTATTTTACGAAAACGTCACAAAATTCAAAACAAATTTGCAATCAATTTTTAATCAAACTAAATAATCGAAAGAGTTAAAATACTTTTAATAGAAACGAACAACCATTGGCATAGAGCTGGCGGTTTAATTTTGGTTTGAATTTCCTAATAAGGAGTGCTTCATGAACTTTCGTGTCATACTCATTTTTACAGTTTCGAAGAATTTGGAATGAAGCCAAACTGTGCGATGAATTGGAACATTTAACGCAGTCCAAAATGTGGTCTGTAATTGCACTTTTTCGAGCTTGATCCAAATGTTCCTTGGCTCTGGTGACCAGATGTGTGGAAGACATACCCAAGTATGTCAAACCCGTATCACACGGGCATGTATAACAGACACAAACCCATTTGAGCACAAACCCAAGTGAGTCATTGATTTTAAGTGAAAATAATTAGAAACTTTCATTGTTTCGTATAAAGGCACTAGTTTTAAGCCTGCTATCTTTAAACACAAATCTGACATGTTTCGAAGAATTTTCGTGAGCTTTTTCCTACATACGGTATTTCCAAATACAATTTTTGGTTATCATTTTCATCTTCACTAGTCTGATCATTTTCTCGCTGACTGGAGTTATGAAAACTATTAAGAATTTTATTGAAAAACCAAGCAGGGTAACCATTTTTGAAGAACATTTTTTTTAGCTTTGTAACTTTGGAACAAAAGAGTGATTCTGTAGAACATATAGTTTTAGCGCGGTTCAGGAGGCAGGTAATTAATTCGGATTTCCATTTTAAAGGACAAACTGCATGATAATTTAAAAGAAGTCCAGTGTGTGTAGGTTTTCTCCAAACTGATGATTCTAAGCTGCCTTCTCTTATTGAAATTTCTGTGTAGGAAAATGGTTACCCTGCTTGGTTTTTCAATAAAATTCTTAATAGTTTTTATAATTTCAGTCAGCGAGAAAATGATCAGACTAGTGAAGATG
>CAXFYD010000277.1:0-16000 GCA_964006365.1 Trididemnum miniatum | reverse complement strand
GTATTGGGGGATTTAGGGGGCAATGCCAATTAAACTGCCAATGTATAATTATACAATGATAATGCTAGCGGACATGATATAACCCCTCCCAGGAGGGGAGTAACCCACCTCTAACCCCTCCCAGGAGGGGAATTGAGGTACAGAGAAATAGGTTTTGAGGCAGGAGATAGGTGTATAGGTGTACCTCATGAATCCAAGAAACGCTATATAATTTTTCTAGAATAAATTCTATCAACTAAAATAATGGATAAATTAGAATATTGGTTTTTAGATAGCGCAGTGGAAATGAGGATTGGTTTCAGTTGGGTTGTTCCCGATTCCCAATACAGACTTGCCATTAATCGCGCACCTCTTCCTCTGACCGTACCCGAGATGGGCAGAGTATTAGAGGGTCTTTTCCAAAAAGGAGATCTACTGGCAATTACTCCATCAGACGAAAACAATCTTAGCTTCCATCAAGCATTTGTACCATCCTCTGCACAAATCCTAGCAGCTTTAGAAGAAAAATCTAATTTGTCCTATTTCTTAACCCCTCAAGGAGGAAAGCGCTGGGAATCTGTTTCTAAACCAGATTGGAAACAATATGGTAGAGGAACGGAGCCGTTAGAACCTCCAGATGTATGCGAATTAATCTGTCAAGATCGGCAATTAATAGAAAGATATCTTCAACTACATCATTTAATCTATGGAACCACTTACTATGAAAAAAAACTTTGTGCTTGTGTCATTCCAGGGACAGAAATATGGGACAAGTTAACTCCTTGGAAACCCACTTATTGGAAAACTCTTCCTTTTGCTTATCGAGTGAGCTATCAGATTGAACTGGTTTCTCTTAATGAAGAACAAAAGCAAGAGCTAATTCCCCAGGAAAGAGAAGCAGGGCAATGGCTACGTAGTTTGAAGAGAAAGTGGCAGATAGACTACTTTAAACTATCAACCACCCTAAACCTAGTAGAGTATTTAATTCTCAAGGGCGCTATAAAAGAACATGCGAGATTGCAAAATGTTGTCTTTGAGGGCAGGCTTTCTCAAGCGGAAGTTATCAGAGCTGCCTATAGCTTGTTTGAAAAGGGAGACATACTAGCTCAGTATTCAACTGAGAAAATACTAGTTAAAGACGTGTCATTAAATAAATCCCAAATTCAAGCCCATCTAGACGGAAAATTAGATGCTTGGTACTATGTAACTCCCCAAGGGGGAGCAAAATGGGAAGCAGTGACCCATGCTAACTGGAATCGGTATTACCAATGGCGTGACTTGCCTCATGATAATTCCCAAACTCCAGAGTTGACAACATCAGAAATAATCTCTCCAGACCGAAGGTTAATTGATTATTTCTTGCAAAATGCCAACCATAGTGAAGGTGAAATAGTCGTTCCAGGAACGGAGATTGCCTCAGAGTTAGAACCTTGGCAAGCTACTTACTGGAAAACTTTACCTTTTGCTTATAAGTTGCGCTATCAATATAGAAATTCAAAGAGGATAGATTCTCACAGCAGTCAAGAATGGATTGAACCAGAGCAAAAGGCAATCAGGGGAATTGAAAAAGTTCATCAATGGTATACAAAACCAGAATTTGAGGAGACTGAACCTCAATTTCCTACCTACTACCCCACTCCCAAGGAAAATAATCTGGAAAAAATAGAGTACTTAATTTTGAGGAAGGCTATAATTTACGATTGTTTAGAACTGAGGGTAAACGATTATTCTATCGATAGGGATTATGAGGAGCTTTCTCATGGAGAAATAGCAATTGGAGCTGATTCTTTGTTCCAGAAAGGATATATCAAAGCCAGGGTTTTTGCAGATGGATGGGCCGATGTTTGGTTTCGGCAAGAATACATACGAAGCAAAATTTTTGGAGAGGTAGAATGGGACTACGAAGGAACCCCAGATGTGGTCTTAACAATGGCCGGTATCCAAGATCACTTAGATGGCATCCTCAAAGCACAATATTACCTCACGCCTGAAGGTGGGGCTCGCTGGGAAGCGATGGCTCATCCTGATTGGAATAAGTTTTTAATCAATAATTCCCTGGAGATTATCTACGAAGAAGAAATTGAAATGTCCGAAGAAGATCGAGATAAATTGCTCAGTAATGAAGACTATCTAAAAGATAGGAAACTTATCTCAGAAACTGAAGTTTGGGAGGTATTAAAACCTTGGCAGATTACTTATTGGAAAACTTTACCAAAAGGCTATGGATTCCATTATCCCCATGACAAATCGGAAGCAAAATTGTGTGAGGAGTTCCAGAAATGGTATCAAGACCCTTCTTTTAGTTAATCCCCCAGAAGAGACTAAAGTCGATCGCAACGATCTTTTGAACGAGTGGCCAATCCTTATTGCTTTAGCAGCTTTTCATGGATTTGAATTTTGATTAATATTATTGTCAAAAATCTTAGGAGCTGACCGTTTTTGACTTCGGATGTATCTATTGAGCTTTATTAAATGATTGGTTTGTTTTTTTTGGATTTTTCGATTGGATTGCTACTTTTATGCGGTTTGTGTTTTTTCTATGAAACAACTAAAATATTTTATGTGATGCTTGGCATTCACTGGATATGTTCGGCATTGTTACTAGGAATATTGTTTGATTTTTGGGCGGTTATCTTTGGATTGATAACTAATCCCTTATCTATTATTGGTTATCTAGTTCCATTGATTGTGCAAATTTTATTTGCAGCGCTTAGTGTTTTTTTAAGAGCTATTTTAAATAGTAACATAATGACTCAAGATATAATGGTAATTTGTATTACTCCTGCTTTAATGTTGCTCTTGCCATTTATCTTTCCAAAATTGCAAGATTTCATGTCGTCTGATGCTAGATTTAATATTTACACGAACTGTAATATTTTAGGAATTATAAGTAACACATCGCTCCTTATATTAGGTGGTTTCTTTGGACTTTTTATTTCAATGAAATGGTTTGGTATCTAAAATTGAGTGAGATGATGGCTACAATTATTTGAGTAATGTTATAGTTATAGCCGACTTTCCGCACTTCGTGCTGTAAGACGCAAAGTAGTACAAAATCTTGGTAAAATGGACTAAGTCGTTGAGTATAAATACTTGGGTTTTCCGTAAAAAAAATAGGCTTGAAAATGCTAAAGTTATATATTACATTTTGAAGTGCGGAATGTGGGTTAGAATTTTGTTGTAGTGCAATTTTATTTTTCCCTTTGGAGAACCTATTCATCATGGCTATCAATGAAGATGGGATGTCCCAAGCATTAAACTCAGATCTTGCACCTCATGAGATAAAATTCAAAACCCCGTTCATATAACCAAGGAATAAGTAACTCTAGTTGCTTCAAAAGGGATAAGAGTAAAATATGAGGAAAAAGTAAAACTAAGGCATTTTGTGCATTGAAAGACCAATCTAAATCATGATGATATCCATTCTGTAAATAAACCCAATGTGCCAATAAATAAGAAATCAAAGAAAAAACTAACCAACGATAGACACCCAATAAAGTTTTTTGTCCAAAACGATGAAGGCTAAATTGATGTTTGACCGTCTTAAAAAATCCTTCAATTTGCCATCTAAGTTTTCCCCATCTAGTAATAGTTTTTCCTTTCATGGGTTTTGTAGAAATGACAAAACGTTGAACTTTTTTTTCATTACGTTTCAACCAAACCCATGATAAATAGACCGGGAAATTCAAACCAGTTAAATAAACTTGTTGACCCTTAGCTTTAATTTCTGAAACTTTCCGACCATCAGTTAAAGTTCTCGTTTTAGAAATTCCCATAATGGCATGATGATTAAAGGACTTTCCTCGAATTTTTTCCAGTAGTTTAATTGTTCCAAAAGCTGTATCACCTAAGACATAAATCTGAAATTGCTGTGTTAAAATTGAAGGTAATGTGTTGAGCAATTTTGAAGCTAATTGAGAAGGTGAGTGACTTCCTTTTCCCCTGTATACCCGAAAACTCCAAGGAATTCGCCAATTTCCTAAAACCAAGTAAAGAACAACAATATGTAAACCTTTCTTATGGTTATAAACTCTTACTAAGTTGTTAAGATTAGCAAACTTACCAACTTTTTCGAGTGTTGTTAAATCAATCATAACCTGTAAAATAGGTTTTCGTCCTTTTTTTCTAGTAGAAAGAATTAGATTAATAATAAAGGAACGAACAGTACGAATCAAAGAACGAGTTGGCCAATTATATTCATTTAAAAAACGACTAATTGCACTTTCAGATTTTGTTTGACAATTATGAGGTACGTGGGATTTTCCTTCTAGCAATAAACCGAAAATAGATTCTAAGGTTTCTTGCTGATAAATCGTTGGCATTAATTGTTTGAGAGTAGAGATTAATTCTTCAACTTGGGGTAAAATATTATTCATCCAATAGTTCTCTTGCTAGACTAGAGAACAAATATAACAGATCCATCGCACTTGTACCTCCCCAGTTGAAGAATAAAATGGCGAAAAAAGAAAGTGAACGGGAAATAACCCTTAGAATAGAGCGTATTCAGAAAGCAATTGCTTAATTATCCCAGAAAAAGGCAGAAATTGAGAAAAATGGGGAAATTGCCCCCACTGGATGTTATGTCGCACGGTACCAAGCCCGAGGGCAAAAACATCGTTATTGGTATTATCAGCTTAAAGCTAGCGAAGCAATTTTTCCCAAAACTAATCAGGATAATGAATATTCACGCTATCAACACCTAGGAAAAGCTGGAAGTGAAGCTCATATCAATGCAGTTTTAGCAGTGGTCAGACGAGTACAAATTGATGAATTAACTAAAGCTATTGATGGACTAAAAGAAAGTTGGTTAGATTTGTATGGCGATGACAAAAAAGTGGGACATCGAGTGCAATAAATAGAAGGAACTTTGAGTTTTTTGTTATTATTTGATATATGTTCTCTTGCTTGGCAAGAGAACATGACGAAATCCCCGAATCACAATAACTTCATCCACTAATAATCATATCAACTTTTTTTGGTGCAAGATCTGAGTTAAACAGAGCTTGCAACAATCCCAGTTTGTACTTTCAAATAACTGTCTGCGAAACTCATCTATCCATCATTATTCATCGGGAAGCAGAAAGTAAACCAGATTACCCAGCTCTAACCAAAACTATTCGGGAGGCGATCGCCCCTTTCCCACTACCACCAGAAATAGAAGATCTAGTCCTGTGCAGTCGAGTTTACGGAGTATCCAACCCAGACTGGCAAACTTCCATTCAACTTAAACAACCCTCAACAGAAGAATCCGAATCCCTTACTGCAGAAACAGTAGAATCCCAATCAGAGAAAGTCTTTGCTCCCTTAGACCTCAGTGAATATTGCTTCATCCGTAACCTGACTCTCTTAGGCGGTCCCCTGGTAGCTCCAGCAGCAGAAATTGCCTCTTCAGTTCTATTTTTTCACAACCTCCCAGACTCAGAAAAAGAGCAAGTTCTACCCCTGTTAGAGCAGGGGTTAAAACAAGGTGAAGTTCCCCATGAAGATAGACTCGACCCAGAAGTGGCACAATGGTTGAAAGAAATAGCAGGATTTAATCCCCAACAATCTCGCAAAGCATCTATTTGGTTCAGTCGCTACTGTCACAACCCAGAACAAACCAGATCCGAACTCACCCCTGTTTTGGCAACAGCAGCACCAGAACCGGCGATGGACAGTGCCGATCCAGAATCCCCGTCCCCTCCCCAGCAAGAGGAGAGAAAGGACTTCCAGCAACAAACCACCAGAGTTCCTCCCAGTTCCCCTACTCCCAGAACTAGACCCAAAGGTGGAAAGAAGAGAAAAGCAGCAACAAAACTTAAGTGGTTGCCTACCGCTACTATAGCAGGTTTTTTCCTGACGCTCTTCGCTATGGTAAGTATTAGCTTATTCCAAGGAGCGGAAGTTGCTACTCTTTGTCTGAGTTCTCCCTCCCAACGTTATTGTCAGTTGGCTGTTGAGATGGTGGGAGGAGAAGAATCTCTCCTGGATGCTTATAACGATGCTCTACCCTTCGATTCAGATAAGGAACAGCAGGTCATCTCTTGGTGCGATGAAGCCGTTAGGAGGCGATCGCGAGCAGATTCATTAGGCTATTCTAATAGGAAAGTAAACTTTTCAGGAGAGGTTTTGCCAGGGATTTACCTTCGGGATCGACAACTGACATTATCAAAAGGACCCTACCGTAAGCTCAGAGTTGCCTGCGTAATTAAGAATAGCGATACTTTTACTTCTATTCCTAGGTTCTTAGCGCTGGATCTCATTCCGAAAAACTGGCCTCTAAAACGTTATCAAGCTAAAACTACCTCAGCCCGGCAAAAATCTGAAATAGCGAAAATTGCCAGGGGTTTAACCTTCATTAACGAGTTAACTCTTTTTAGTCTTTTACTCTTCTTGATTGTAAACGTGGGTTGTAGCGCGATCGCCCTTTTTCTGGTCTGTCGCACCCCCTGGATTAAGATTGGAGTCAGCTCCTGGAAAGCGTTTTGGTCAACTGCGGCGATTTGGGGAGTTTTGGAAATAGTGATATTTCCCTACGTCCGATTCTTCGGGTTTTTCGTACCTTTCATTTTCAATACTTTTGAGGGACTAGTGAGGTTAATTGTTTTTTGGGGTGTTTCTCTGTTTGTGAAAGGGTTGCAGTTAAACTTAAGTAGAGAAGAGCCAATGAGTTATTTTGGTATTGGTGTGTGTGTTTTCTGGTTAATAGCGGAACTGGTGAGAATGACTGCTTTTTCTCTTCTTTTGAGGTAGAACCCACGGACCAAGGGTGGAGTTTCTCTCTGTCCGCCAACTAACATTTCTCTTCAATAAACTTTTGCCACATTTGCTGAAAAGCAGATTCCAAACTGCGGACAAATTGCTCTACCTGAAACAGGGGAGGATAAGTCTCCTCAGATTTTAACTTCTCCTGCAGCTCCTGGCGCATCTGGGTTAACTCTTCAGGATTGTTAGCTAGATACACGGCTCGTTGTTGGTACTCCGCCACGGTACTGCAAATATTCTCCTCCAACCCTGCTGCAGCACAAATACTGGCTCCCATGCGAGAAGCGTTGCTATGTCCAGCACAAGTCAGCAAAGGCAAGCCGGTCCACAACACTGCAGCGGCAGTGGAACCAGCATTATAGATCGAGGTATCTAAACACAAATCGGCTAGGGCATAACGGGCTAAATATTCCTCGTGAGCTATCTTGTCGGCAAAAATCAACCTTGCTGGGTCACAACCTCGGGATTTTGCTTCAGAACGCAAATTCTCCATTCCTGCCCCGGAAGACAACCACAAGACCCCATGGGGTACTTCTTCTAAGATGGCCATCCACACATCAAACAGTTCCGGAGTGATTTTATAATGAGAATTGAAACAGCAAAAGACAAAGCCATCTTCGGGCAAACCGAACTGGGAGCGAGTCATGGGTTGCTGGGAAATAGTCAAAGGTGAAGCCACAAAAGCATGGGGAAGATAGATGATTTCTTCGGTGTAATGTTGGGCTAATTCGGTGGTGATTAAAGTTTTGTCAGCTAAGTAATACTGGATAAACTCTGCTCCCATGGTATCGGGATAGCCCAACCACTGTGCTTGAATGGGTGCCGGTTGCAGGGCTAAAATAGGACTGCCATTGCCGATGGTATAACCTGCCAAATCGATGATAATATGAATGCCATCCCCGTAGATGCGTCGGGCAGCGGCTTCCCTGGATAGGGGAGAAAGGTCTACAAATACATCGCAACCAGATTTAACTTCCCGAGTAATAGCATCCTCTACATCCACTGTAGAATAGCAGTAGATTTCAAATCGGTCACGGTGGTGATAGGGAAACATTTTATGAACCAACCTTCCCACCGCATGTTCCCGAAAATCGGGAGAAATGTAGCCAATACGCAGTTTCTGAGGCTGGTTTTTTCTATGTTTGAACTGCAGGCGCTGTTTCACTTCTGCTGCCTTCAAACTAATTTCTTGAGCGTGAGTTTGAGCGAAAGCTTGATGTAGCTGTAAAGGAACGGGGAAAGCACTGAGAGACCAGGGATTGAAGATGCTTTTGGGATTAACTAAGTGGGCTTCTACTATAGCAATTAATTCTTCAACCCGCTGTTGGTAGTTTTCCCAGTTACACAACTTGAGTTGAATGTAACTGATAAAACTCTTGACGTAATAGGCATTGGGCTCTAATTGGTCTACCTTTTGGTAGCAGTTGAGAGCTTCTTGGAAGTTACCGCGATACTCGTAAATAGTGGCTAAACTGAAATAGGCTTCTGTATAGTTGGAATCGAGAGCGATTACTTTTTGATAATGCTCTACTGCTGCTGCCAAACGCTTTTGTTCTCGGAAGATATTGGCTAAATTAAAATGAGCGGGTAAGTAGTCGGGCTTTAGTTGGATAGCTCGATAATATGCCGTTTTTGCCTTTTCCCAGTCTTCTGCCAATTGCCAAATACTGGCTAGATTAGAAATAGTTTCTGCCAGGTTAGGATTGAACTGAAGTACTTTTTCATAGCACAGTTTTGCTTCCTCAATATTGCCTTGATTTTGCAGTAAAGTGCCGAGATTATTATAAGCAAGCCAATAATCTGGTTGTAAGCGAATCGCTTCTCGCAGACAGACTTCTGCTTCTGGTAAGTTTCCTTGTTGTTTTAGAGTCTGACTGCGGTTAAATAAGACTTGGGCAGAATCAGATTTTTGCTTACTCTTTGCAGCCAAGTCTTCAAGATTATTTTGTTTCTTTAACTTCTTTTTCTGCTTCTTACTCTGCTTTTTAGCTATCTTATTACCAAAACCTTGCCCAACCGATGAAGAAACAGATTTAGGTTCAATCTTCAGGGTTCTGGCAGGAGAAAATACTTGACTATTTCCCCTCTCGTCAGCATATAAATAGACCATTTCCAGGTGGGGATTGATAAAAGCAATAGCTGTAGAAATATTGCTTACTCCATGGAGCATTAAATCGCATTTTGCCAACAACAAAGCATCAATCAAAACCTCTCGTCCCAAACGAGAACCGCTGTTTTTTGCTTGCCAGTGCATTTCTTGGGATTCTTCCACTGAAGCCCTGGTTAAATGGGGACGACAAATAAGGCGATCGCCAAAGGCTTTTTTCATTTCCCCTACCGCTTCTTCTTCATCGGTAGCGAGAAAGATTTTCGTTGCCCCGGACTGAGACAATAATTGTTCAATTACTTCTAGATAATCCCTGACAGTTAATGCTGTTTTCGAGTATTCCTCGCGGTAATGTAGCAAGTGGCGCTTGTGAACCCCCAAACAGACATTCCCAGCCAGATAATTGGTATAAAATTCATTGACTTCCTTTAGAATATCCGGTTTTACTTTAATATATTGCTGGTAAACTTGATGATAAAGTTGTCGTATTTGACCAAAGTTTTGATCCAAATAGACCTGATGGACGTTAACGTGAGTGATGGCATAGTCTAAATAGCGATCTTGAACGATAGTTTCTACATATTGATAATTCTCATCAAAGGGTAAAGGCTCGAAGAAAAGATCCCAAATATTTTCTCCAATCCCATCCCCGTAGCGAAAGGCTGCTTCGGAACCATTAAAGGTCCAATTCACTCGAAAATCATAGTCTTGCTTATAGAACTCTAACCACTGCAAGACTTTATTAAAATTAGAGAAGAAACCGCCATTGTCATGTTTGGCAATCACCAATAGCTTTTTGCCATTTTTAACAACAGTATCGAGACTTGCCATGGGTTCCAAATTAATCAACTGAGCAATTTCTTCCGTTTGGAACCCTAAAGCCATGGGACGTTTCACCCCAGGAAGAACCTGCAGGTCGTACAGTTCCGTCACTATACCTTCAAACCGCAGCCAATGAACTATAGCCCCCGTATTCAAATCCACCACCATCAAGCCGCAGCGAGGATCTGTATCCTTCTCTTTCAGCAACTCATCTAGGGGCAAACCGGAGAAAGTTTTATCTCCATCCCTGGGTTTCGACAAGCCCACTATGGCATAATCGGACCAAAAGGCCAAACCCCGCAAATATCCCGGACAGAAAGCCACCGCTTCAAACTTGCCCGTAGCTAGATCGATATAGCCCAACTCTCCTTTCCCAGAATTGTGTAACCACAGTTTGCCCTTATACCAGCGGGGAGAATGAGGCATGGATAAACGGTAGCAATTATCTCGTTGCTGGTGACATCTATCACTAGTCCTCCATCAACTCTCCTGTCTCTCCACCCATCTACTAAATCGGACCGACTGCAAGCGGTAACGTAGCCCGGACTTCCATCTACCATGGCCAAACCGTTGAGATGACAGCGGTCTTCGTTGATGATGCGAGAAATAAAACTCGGTTTCCAGAGAGGTTTACAGCTTTTATAATGGCTTACGGTAGCCAAACAGTTGAGCAAAGTGCTGACAAAGATAATCTTTCCATCCCTATCTATGGCCACATCGTGAATATCTAAATCTCCAGTAGTGTAGCCAATACGAGGAATGTAAAGTTTGTCGTGACCTTGATGGAGTTGTCCTGGCGCGAGAGCATTGTCCAACTGCCAGAGTTGATATTTACAACTGAGATAGAGCCGTTCTGGGGTGGCATGTAAACCCATGGCCCGGTCATAAAGGCGCTGGTAACCGGAGAGTTGCCCCGACTCATTGACTCCCAGAAAGAAGAGTTGACCGGTTTGATAGGTGGTGAGGGCAAGGCTGATGTTTTCTTGGGCCAGCCATTGAGGAAATTGACGGGAGGAGAATATTTCTGTGGGTGGTTTTTTGTTCATTTATAGCAGTGGATAGTGGATAGTGGATAGTTGATAGTTGATAGTTGATAGTTGATAGTCAATAGACATCTGGAAAAACTAGGGGTGCAATCTTGATATATAAGGGTTTCAGAACCAATTCTTACCATGTCTAATAGCTACAGATTCGCGCTCCACGCCTAAGAATAATTCATCTTAGCCATCATTGGGCCATTAACTTCCTCAAATAATCTTAGTTCTGTTTCTGAGATACAATCTTGCCAGTCAGTTTTCGAGCGAATCCATCGTCCAGCAATTTTGCCTAAGTTATCCCGTGATGGTAGTTCGTTACCAATAATTTCTCGGTGGAGAAATTGACTCAGTTGCTCCAGAATATCCTCAAGATTGGTGGTGATTTCTTCATATTTCAACATTAGGGTATGAGGTCGTTGCCAAGGCTTCCATGCTTGAAGATGATTGGACCAACTACCAAATTCGTTTTCTCCTTTAATGATGGATTCCAGAGATTGTATCTTATTCTTGAACTTGTACAAGCTAACACAGGCAGCGCGACCATCCCGGACTACATAAATTGCTGGCTCTTCTTCAATGGGATATTCATGGGTTTTGATTATTTGCCAACTGTCTGGAGGAAAATTAACCTGTCCTTCTGTATTATGTTCTATATGACCAACTTCTTCGGCCAGTTGTTGGTTTCCGCCTAAATCATTCTTATAAATACTTGCTGAAGGAAGACCGAAACAGTGCCATAAAATAATCCTTAGCAAGGTATTGCCGCTGCGAGGATAAGATACCAACCAAACCATGGACTCTTCTTGTTTGAGAGAAGGGCTAGATTCTTCCAAGTTAATCAAACAACTAAGGGCTTTTCGCAGATAAACTGTTGCTTGTTTTAAGTTACCTTTTTGTTTTAGAATACGACTGAGATTTAATAATTCTTCAGAAGAAGGTTTGTGATTTTGAGGTTTTAGTGGTAATTTTTTAATATTCTCTTGTTTATCTAACTTTTTTTCATTCTCATTATAACTAAATCTATTGCTCTCAATTTCTTCATAAGATTCCAAACTAATCAACTGAGCAATTTCTTCCGTTTGGAACCCTAAAGCCATGGGACGTTTCACCCCAGGAAGAACCTGCACATCATACAGTTCCGTCACTATACCTTCCAACCTAAGCCAATGAACTATAGCCCCCGTATTCAAATCTACCACCATCAAGCCGCAGCGAGGATCTGCATCTTTCTCTTTCAGCAACTCATCCAGGGGCAAACCGGAGAAAGTTTTATCTCCATCCCTGGGTTTAGACAAGCCCACTATGGCATAATCGGACCAAAAGGCCAAACCCCGCAAATATCCCGGACAGAAAGCCACTGCTTCAAACTTGCCCGTAGCTATATCCAGATAGCCCAACTCTCCTTTCCCAGAATTGTGTAACCAGAGTTTTCCCTTATACCAGCGGGGAGAGTGAGGCATGGATAAACCGGTAGCAATTATCTCGTTGCTGGTGACATCTATCACTAGTCCTCCATCAACTCTCCTGTCTCTCCACCCATCTACTAAATCGGACCGACTGCAAGCGGTAACGTAGCCCGGACTTCCATCTACCATGGCCAAACCGTTGAGGTGACAGCGGTCTTCGTTGATGATGCGGGAAATAAAACTCGGTTTCCAGAGAGGTTTACAACTTTTATAATCGCTTACGGTAGCCAAACAGTTGAGCACAGTGCTGACAAAAATTATCTTTCCATCCCTAGTTATGGCCACATCGTGAATATCTAAATCGCCGGTAGTGTAGCCAAGACGAGGAATGTAAAGTTTGTCGTAACCTTGATGGAGTTGTCCTGGCGCGAGAGCATTGTCCAACTGCCAGAGTTGATATTTACAACTGAGATAGAGCCGTTCTGGGGTGGCATGTAAACCCATGGCCCTGTCGTAGAGGCGCTGGTAACCGGAGAGTTGCCCGGATTCGTTGACTCCCAGAAAGAAGAGTTGACCGGTTTGATAGGTGGTGAGGGCAAGGCTGATGTTTTCTTGGGCTAGCCATTGAGGAAATTCACGGGAGGAGAATATTTCTGTGGGTGGTTTTTTGTTCATTTATATTAGTGGATAGTGGATAGTGGATAGTTGATAGTGGATAGTTGATAGTGGATAGTTGATAGTTGATAGTTGATAGCTTTTCAGTGACCAGTGACCAGTGACCAGTGAGACGGTGTTTTCAGTTTTTTCACCAGTGGTCACCAAATGTAATACCAGAAACTTTCAAATCCTTTGTTGGTACATAGTTTGAGCCTTTTTCATGATTTTAAGATTCGGTCGAGTGGATAGTTGATAGTGGATAGTTGATAGTTGATAGCTCCGGACGGTGGAATTCAAAATTCTTTTTTCAAAATTTAATTCGTGACGAATGTCTGGGCAAAAAATGGCAGAAACTAGACTCGCCTTATCCCTCTTGGGTTTTAGCTTGTTATCAATTTTCAGACGATCTTACGAGTGGATAACTGCTTATTCATCATTCTAGCGGTAATTTTTTAATATTCTCTTCTTTATCTAACTTTGTTTCATTCTCATGAAAACTCAATCTATTGCTCTGGTAAAAAGATTTCCACTGTTCGATCCGCCTTTCAGTGAAGAATTTGTCTAAAATAGCCTTTGGTTTTGCAGGTATTTGTGAAGGCAATAAAGGTTGACGAAGATTTTTTAATCCTTTGAGAACAATTTCTTCGTCCAACTCCCACCAAGCTGAAACTTTTTTACTATATAGTAAAGGCTCATCTAAAAATTCCTCAAAATGTAGAACCCGATAAAATTCTTTGGGTAATTGACTGAATTGTTTCTCGATATAGATAAAATTACTTTCCACAATTTTGGCTTGGAGGTGAATATTGTTGGTAAAACCTCGACGAATAGCACTATATGTTGCAGAAATTGGGTTGCGATAGAGGATTAAGTATTTTATCTCGATCGAGTCATGAACTAGATCGGCAAAGTCTATAATATCTGGGCGGCGTAAAGATTCTCTTGGTTGTAAATAGGGGAATGAGGGAAGAGATAGAAACAGATGGGTGACGTTCTGATTTTTATACCATTGGAAAATGCGTTGCAATTCCTGTTTGATATTTTTGAATCTGGAAAATTCTTGTATTTGATTTTCGAGCTTAAACCTCTTGTCAGCAAAATCATCTCGTTTTAAATAGTCTGCTAATAAGGCCCGAATCATATGATGGCCGGTTCCTTCCACACCGATTAAAAACAGGAATTTCATTGTTTCCTTCCCAGCAACTTGCTATAAAATCCTTATTTCGCGATCCAGAGTCAAGAAAATTTACCATCCCCCACGTTTAACACTTCTATTTAAATTAGGACTTACGCAGAAACCCGGTTTCTGAACTAAAACTCTGGATTTTAGCCGTTTTATCCCGGCAAGAAACCCGGTTTCTAGGTCAAAAATGAGCAAATCGTCAAAAAAAGCCATCTAAAAAAAGTCAACAATCTAAACTTAGTGTATTCTATCGTGGATAGTATATATAGCAATCAGGAATGATATGTGAGAAAAGCATATTTCCGACCCTACCGGCACAATCGGTACTTTACGAAATTTTTTGTCCATGGCCAAGTGAATGCGATCGCCAGCTCAAATAAATGCGATCGCCAGCTCAAATAAATGCGATCGCCAGCTCAAATAAATGCGATCGCCAGCTCAAATAAATGCGATCGCCAATTCAAATAAATGCGATCGCCAATTCAAATAAATGCGATCGCCAATTCAAATAAATGCGATCGCCAATTCAAATAAATGCGATCGCCAATTCAAATAAATGCGATCGCCAATTCAAATAAATGCGATCGCCAATTCAAATAAATGCGATCGCCAATTCAAATAAATGCGATCGCCAATTCAAATAAATGCGATCGCCAATTCAAATAAATGCGATCGCTGCAGGCTCACTTTTGAAAACAGATGATAATCAAAGATATTTTATAAGAAAGAGCCATACATTTTTAGTTTTTGAAAAAAGAACTTTTCTTGACTAATTGTCCACTCAAACAACCATTTAACTATCCTAAAATTTTGGCAAATATTCCAATACTTGCGTAACATTTCTTTTCCTTGTAACCACACATCTTCAATTGGGTTTTGTTCTGGAGCATTTGGAGCTAACCTAATACATCTTATTAACCATTCTTCTTCTGTTTTTCCTTGATTAAGTTTCTCTAAATATTCTCTGAATTCTTTACTATGATGATATGAAGCTCCATCCCAGATAATTAATATTTGTTTTTTTCTATTTTCCTCTATCAAATAGTTTACAAATTTTATTGTATTCTCTGTATTTCCCTGTGGATATCCTTTTACAATTACTTTGCCCGTTCGGTAATTCATTGCTCCATAATAAGTTTGTCTTTTTTTCTCATTTTTAATTGGTATTTCAATTCTACTATCTGTTTTTCCCCACACATACCCGCAAATATCACCCCAGATTAAATGGCATTCATCCAAGAAAAATATGAGCAATTTTTCTGATTCAATTTCCTTTCTATGTTTTTCTAAAAGCTCTTCAATCTCTTTTTTTTTTGCTGTTATTTCTTCTGGTTTTTTATCAGGATTCTTCTTCTGTGATTTTTTCCAAGAAACCCCTGCTTCATGAAACAGCTGATAGTAGCTAGATTTGGCAGCAAATGTCACTCCAAAATTTTCAGCAACATAATATTCTAGTTCGTTTAGATTCCAGGTTTTATTATTTTTTAACCAGGTGATAACTTTTGTTTTTTCGGATGGACTTAAATATCCTTGTGAGCCTTTATGAGCTAGCTTAATACCCTCCACTCCATTCATTATAAATGCTTGTTTCCATTTGCTTATGAATCCAGAGCATACTTTCAACACTTTCATGATTTTTCTATGTGGATAACCTCGCAAGGTCATGCTTACTGCTAGTGCTCGTTTCAATTCTCTTGAGTCAGGATTGGACTCAATAAAGGCATCTAATTCTTCCATCAAGCGTACAATTCACTACTATCTCAGTTTCTCACATATCATTCCTGATTGCTATAGCATTTCTCATACTGATGAGGTACAGAGTTTTAGGTTTTGAAGCAGTCCGCAGGTTTATAGGTGTACCTCATGAGTTAAAGAAACGCTATAATTGTTTTGGCATATTCACAAATAAAGCGGACAGTGCAATATTGAGATTACTGCACTGGGAGCTGATACTATATTTAGTCGTTCTAACAATATTTACCCTTGTCCAATCAATCTTTTGACTCCCTTTCCAAGCAACTGTACAACCACCTCCTTAATGAGAGTTTTGGTCGGGTTGAGATTT
>CAXFYD010000275.1:0-17000 GCA_964006365.1 Trididemnum miniatum | reverse complement strand
CTTAATAACCGTTGTAATTCACCATATTGATTGAGTAGGTGAGCTTCTGTCAAACGCTCTTCAGCTTGTTGAGCTGCTAAAATTGCATCTTTTTGTATCTTTTCTAAATCTTCCCAATAAGTTTGGAGTCTCAGAAATCTTTGCAGACTTTCGCTAATTTCAATAATTTTTTGCCACTGCTGTTCTTCTTTGGCATAGCTAAGAGCTAATTTAATATTGTTTAGCTCAGTTTGGAAAAAATCCAGAGCTTTCTTTTCTGAATTTGACTGGGTTTCAATAGAAGATTCGGTAGCCTTTTTAGAAAACTTAGGATCCAGATAGCGATTATGCTCTTGGGAAAATTCATTATATGTCTTTGTAATCGTTGGTTTAATATACTCATTGTCGTTTCTAAATAATTGCTTTAGTTTTTCCTGAATCTCATGTAATTCTTCAGGATTAAACATTGTTTCAAGCTCAAGGTCAATCAATTTTTTTTCCTCATCGGTCAATCCATTACGATATTCTTCTTGTAAATATTTAAAATTTTCTACATCCTGCAATCCTTGAGGTATTCTATTTATTACATTATTTTCTATCATTGATTTATCCTCCCTGCATAGGCTAGAATTGTTTTGAAAAATTTACTGGTCAACATATGCAAATAATAACGTTGTTTGCCATATAGTTCCTTTTCCAACAAACACAAACACCAAGTTCTATTAATGGCTTGCGTAAATTGCTTTTCTGTTAATCTTTCTCTAGTCATATATAGCAGTGTATCTTGCGTAGTACCCTCTTGTTCCGTTAATCTTGCCATAAAAAGCATTAAATCAAGTTCTGATTTGGATAGTATCTTGAAAGATGGGAAATAGATATGCCACCAAAACTTGTGAAAAATATTTTTATTGTCAGGCTCTAGGTCTGTCGTATTTACAGTAACACTTTCTAAGCTCCTTGCAATTTCTAACGGGCTTTTATTTTGGAGTTGACCTGTTACCAACTTCAAAGCTAAAGGTAAATAGCCTGTTTTCCTATTACCAGTTAGTTTCAGCAGCGATTCGGCACTGTTGGAATCCAAATTAGATATATTTCTTTCTTGAGCAGTTTGCTCCATTAACTTGATAGATTGTTCTGCGTCTAAACCTTGTAAATAGCGCTCAAAAACATCGACTCCTAAAGTTTGAAAACGATGGCGACTGGTAAACAAAACTTTGCTCTTACCTAAAATTGAGCATAGCTTTTCAGCAATCTCATTTTGAGATTCCTTTGAAGTATCGATGTTATCTAACACTATCAGAACTCTTGTATTAGATAGCACCTCACGGGTTTTTCTTTTTAACTCCTCAGCTTTAATAATAGGAACTTCTAGTGTTCCTAATTGATTGGCAATCTCCTCAAGAATAGTATGGAAAGTTATACAAGTATCATTTCGTTTTGCTGGCACTGTGTACCATACAATGTTTTGAAAACCCATTTGCTTAAAGGATTTTGCCGCTTCAATAGCTAAAGAAGTTTTACCATTGCCTCCCAGTCCAGTAATTGCTACTAAACGTTTGCTTGTTGGATCTTCTAAAACATTCTTAATCACCTCAATTTCTTGCTCGCGGCCTAAAAGTTCAATATAGCTTGGAGAAGGAATTTTCGCTAATTCCTGCTTTTCTTGTTGCTCACCTTCATCTTCTTCTTGTTTTTCTATCGTCGTTGGTTGTACTTGAAGATATTTTAGATTTTGATTTTTTTTTATAGGTAAATACTCATCAATTAATTCTTTGACCCCAATATAAACAACACTACTTTGATTTTGGGGTTTAGCAATAGTAAAATGATCTGCTCCATTTACGGCAGTGGGTCTACTGCCTACATTTGGATCGCTACTGTCACGATCTACAACTATTCGCTTTCCTATTGCTGGAATTTCCGTCTCTTCGGTTTCGTAAAATGCTTTCGTTTCAATTGCTAAAACTTGAGCATTGCCGCTATACCATTTCCTCATTTTATACAACTGAGTATTAATGTTATCCGAGCGAAGTTCATTAAGAATAACGTTTTCTTTAAGAAGACGGAAAGCTTTTACAGTTCGAGCCAATATTTCTTGGAAATTAGCTAAATCTGAACCCTGATGAGGAGTTGCTAAAAAAACAACCCCTTTAGTCTGCCCGATAATCTGTTTCATTTTCGGGTTACTGTTGAAATCATCGTAAGCAGAATCAAGCGTCTCTTTAACAATCAAACCACCTAAACTATGAGTGACAAAAATTCGAGGTCGCTGAAGAATATCTCTTTGTTGCAAAAGTTCGAGGAGTTCGCTAGCTTGATCTAAAATAGGAGAAGCTTTACCAGTGGGTATTTGCTGTCCTATTGCTGGGACTTTTGCTAAAGGAGTGTCTTCCAGAAAAGGCATAGCTTCATAGCCGTAAGACCAAATACCAAGATCGGATCTATATTCTCCCAGCCAATTAGGCCAAAAATTCAGATTGGGTAACTTTTCCGTCCAAAATTCATCTGTATCCACTTCCTTTTTTATCTCTTGTGGATTTGGATACCATGTTGTTATGGGATGATCTCCCAGTCCGTGAACAAAAATTACATCACCACTGCGATTGGAATTGTCACAACCTTTGATTGGGAGCAAGCCCATTCTTCTTTCAGCCATATAACCCTCAAAAGTTCTAAAAACTATTATACTCAGATCTTGCACCATCCTCAAAAATTCCAAAAAACCTGACTCTCTGACAACTATGCTTGTAAAGCTTATATAGCAAGAATTACAGAAACCTCAAATTGGTTTAAATAGAGACGAGATTTAAAAATAATTTATTGTTGTGTGAAGGAACTTATAGGGGTTTTACGAAATTTGATAGGTATAAAATCCCATTTAGCACAGAGAAAACAGTAAAATTAAGAAAGTCTCTGTCATGCTGAAACCCTTGATATCTAATGGTTTTAGCTATTATTGTCAGAGAGTCAGCTGTGTTCATCGCATCCTATCTCCCTCTTTCACCGGCAGGAAAGTAAATTTACTTCCTTGAGGTGTGTTTTTTCCTCTACCCGCTTTAACTAAAATAGGTTCAAGGCGATCGCTAAGAGCGGCCCTGCGGGATCGCCCTCTACCAATCTATTCTTGAGGTTATTCACAAAACTTGATACTCCCCGGTTAATTGATTGGCGGACACATCATAAAGTTTGCCTGTTGTGAGGTGGAAGCGTCCCTCAAAATCAAGTTTTTTCAAGTATTCGCCATCGGCATAAGTCTCGATTCGATGGACAATCCATTTAATACAGGTTCTGAGGGATGCACAATAATCAGGATTGGAGAGAACAACATCCAGATCCAGCAAATCCAAAACCAAACCGGGATGTTCGATTTCCCTATAAGCTGGAAAAATCTCCTTGAGTTTGTTTTTAGGATGTTTTATTGTTTCTACATCACCATTATCAAAATCAACAGGTGGATCGAGATTTAATGCTAGATTGAGAGCATCTGAATCTGCAAAAAAATAAGCTTCAAGCATATTGACTAGAAAGTGAACTGAAGCAAGCCCTTTGTGCTTTCCCAAACCCATATCTAGCGCTTTTCGATAACGGTTAAAGGTTGCGATCGCTTCTTCTTCACTAATTCCTTCAAGATCGTCAATTAAGATAACTCGATAACATGGATTTGCTTGAATATATCGCCTTGCTGGGATGCCAATTTCTTCAAAGTCCCGATTGGGAAGTTTCTGACTTCTACCATCCGTGCGATTCGTTTCGGCGATGTAATTGGCCGACGCTGGGCCACGAATTCTTCTACAGAAAAGGAGCAAATTCCTGATTTTGATAAAGATTGAAACATTTTGGGCAAATGTTGTTTCTCACCTTTTCCTGTTACAAATAAAATGAATTTGAAGTAGTAACACGCATCAGACATTTCTCAAACTATAGAGTGCTATATTAACTGTCAATTATCAACTATCCACTATCAACTATCCACTATCAACTGTCAACTGTCAACGGGTGCGGTCAAAACCAGTTGCTTTAATATCTAGTTTTTTCAGAATATTGTAACTGCAGGGAGTCAGAAGACTATTGATACTGATGTTGACTACAGCGATAGATGCTGTGGTGGGCAATGCCCACCCTACTATAGAGCGCTATATCAACTATCAATTATCCACTATCCACTATCAACTATCAACTGTCAACTACTATACCTTCAATTTACTTTGAGGCGCAATCAGTTCAGCCATATAAAGGGAACCTAGGGGATATTCAGCCAATAAATCCTGTATTTCCCTCATCTCGCTGACTCGCTGCATCATTGTTTGACCGTAGGAACCAGTTTCGGTAGCAATAATATTTTCTATATCAAATTGGCTAATTAAAACGGGAGAATGGGTGGCAATAAAAACCTGTTTATTCCAGTTAGCAACTGCTTCATTTACTGCTTCAGCTAGAGTGGCTAAGGCATAGGGATGAAGAGATATTTCAGGTTCGTCCAGAAGAATTAAAGTTGAGCGATCGCCTTCAGAGAATAAAGCAGTTAGATGAATCAGAAGCTGTAAGTGACCATCGGAAACTCCAGAAGCCTTAATGGGTTCTTGACAGTTGACAGTTGATAGTTGATAGTTGATAGTTGATCATAAATACCAAATCCTCTTCAATAGAACTCTTTTGTGAAAAAGATGAAATTTCCCCCTCTCGCTCAATAATTTGTTGGTAAACTCTTAATATAGGGTTCCTTGGACTCAATATGTACACCTATAAACCTGCGGACTGCGCTCCATTCCTATTTCTGGGGTACCTCACAAGTATTCCAAATGCTATATATACTGGCCCATGAAAGTGTTTACTATTTCGGATGAGCAACCGCAGGTTGCAGTTCGGCTCCGCGGTCAGTGAGCGTAGTCGAACTGCACCGCAAGCAGTATAACTATCAACTGTCAACTGTCAACTATCAACTATCAATACCTCTCTTCCACCGGCAGGAAAGTAAATTTACTTCCTTGAGGCGTGTTTTTTCCTCTACCCGCTTTAACTAAAATAGGTTCCAAGCCATCCCCCTCTACCAATCTATTCTTAAGGTTATTCAACACAGTACTGGGAGTGGCATCTTCCGATAAAGCTTCAATTAAAGTTTTAGTGACGTTATAGCTAGTACCGGTACGCCAACTAACTCTTCCCAACCATCTTGTTGCTGCGGTTTCTCCATAGGCATTTTCCCCAAACCAAGGAACAGCGAGAACCATTCCTACTACTGCATTACCTCCATTAGTTAAAGTTATCGGGGTGTAAAGTGTTTTATTGCCCAATAATTTTAGTTTTGCGAATGTAGGAAGTTTGCTATTTTCTACGGCAGTGGCAATAGCCACAGATATAGATTTGGGGTTGGGTAAAAGCAAGATGGCATCTACTTCTCCTTGAAGGGCCTGTACTTCACTAGCTAGATTGAAGTTGGGATCTGAATCGCTGAGATTTATTTGCTTAACCAATCCATTGCCCCAATGTTGGATTAAAGGCTGTTCTAAACTAGAACTCTCGGCAAAATCGTAGAAGGCAGCTATTTTTTCTATTCCTATTTGCTTGCCATATTCTGCTAGTTTGGCTATAGATTCTGCTGCGGAAGGCAAGATGGGAACGAATACTTTGTCAGCTACTTTGTCAGCAGAATCCTGGATGCTGGTAGTGGGAGAAACCATGGCTATACCTGCTTTTTCGTATGCAGGAAGAGCGGCTAAACTGGCATTGGCTGAGTTGTGACCAATGACTCCTAAAATAGCTTCATTTTGCCCTAATTCCGCTCCTACTTCAGCGGCTACCTCAGGGTCGTTGCCGTCGTTGACGATGGTTATTGTCAATAAGCGACCGTTTAATCCTCCACCATGGTTAAATTCTGTTTGGGCATCTGCCACTCCTCGCAATATTTCTTCCGCCGAAGTGGCATCTCCATCTACAGGAACTACCACTGCTAAAGTAAAAGGAGTCAATCCATTGTTAAGACTTTTTTGAATAGCAATGGCATTGTTGAGGTAAATTTGAACTTCTGGATCCCGGCGATCGCCTTGAACTGCTTTGCTAAAGAAAGCGATCGCCTCTTCATATTTCCCAGCTTTGAAAGCTTTTGTCCCGTTAGTACCGTCTAAATTAGCTTTGTAACGCAAAAGTCGCCTTTCTCCGCTGCTTAACCTTTCCGGTGCAAGAGATGAAGCGGTAGGGCTGGGAGTTTGGGTTGGCTGGGAATGAATGGATTTGCACTTACTTCCTCTCCATTCTTCGCCGGTTCCGCAAGACTGGGGTAATAAAGACCGAATCCCCAGCACAGCTGCAATAACCAGGATGGCAGCTCCTGCAGCCAATCCCTGCCAACGCAACCACACTGGTAAGGAAATAGTATAGTAGCGCCGTTTAGTCAATTCTGTTTTCACCCAACTTTCATGAAAAACTTCGCTATAAATAGAATTATAAATTCGTAAATAAGACCCTCGTTCGGTATCAATTTCCACGGCCAAGCCTGAGATAATTAATTCTAATTGTTCTTGACTGTTATTGGCTGGTATTTCTCCTTGTTCTAAAAGTTGTTGATAGAGTTTGAGCAACCGCATATTCCGATCGAGACGGTTTTTAATACTGCGTAAATGGGGTGGTACATCTCGGGCAAACCAATTTTCAATTATTTGCGATCGCACTACAGATTCCATATAATCTCCATCCATACCGGGGGCGATGGGTTCTTCTGTATGTTCTATCAGTTGACATAGTTTTTGAGTCAAAAAAGGTTGCCCCCCAGTCCACATCAGGATTTCATCCACAGCTAGTTGCTGATTTTTGAATCTTTCTGCCAAAAGGCGAGTTAACAATTCTACCTCATCTCGACTAAAAGCATTTAATTTTATCTGGCGACAGAAGGGAAATGGACTCCGTTTCTTATTTCTAATTAAATCCTTGGTAGTGGCCACGCCAAATAAAGCAAAAGTTAATCTCCTATACTCTTTATTGTCTGCTCGTTGCTCGTAACAAGAACGGATAAAACGCAAAAAATATTCAAAGGAAAAGTTTAAACCTACCGCACTATCGATTTCATCTACTAAAATAACCAGGTCTTCCTTGACGTATTGGAGTAGAATTTCTTCAATAAATACACTCAAGCGTTTTACCGGGGCAAGGGAAGAATGCTGTCGCCACCAGTTCCACCAGTTGAACCGATCCGAGAGGCCAAAACCCCGGACGAGATTGCGGAAAATACTGCCATACCACTGTTCTAAGGAAAGATGCTTACTGCTAATATCCATTAAATCCAGTTCGGCACAAGCAATACCTTCCGCCAACAGGCGTTGTTTGGTTCTGACCAGCAAACTGGACTTCCCCGTCTGGCGGGGGCTGAAAACGTAGCAAAATTCTCCCAGGGTCAATGCATCATAGAGTTCTCGGTCCGCCTGTCGGGGAACGTAACTAGGCTCGGACCCAGGCATACTGCCGCCAACAAAGTAGGGTGGTTCGTATAGTTTTTGTTTATTCATTAAAATAATTGCAATTTCTCCAATTAATGTTAAACTAGGATTTAACAATTGTTCCCAGACTGCCAGTTTGGAACAAGAGCAATTGGTCGTGAATAAATCTAGTCATGTCATTGCGCGTTCCTGGGTTAGCCCTGGGAACGTATTTTTTCGGATTGCGCTGGCGAAGCGATCCGCGAAGCAGCACGCCCTGTGCCCAACCTTGCAGCCAACCGTGGGAGTGTTGAGGATAGGTCAATGAGCTTCATGGTTGACGGTCTAATATTTAACTCTTGACAAAAAATTGTATTATAGAATACAAAACAACTAAGATGAAATGAAAAAATCCACTATCAACTATCAACTATCCACTATCAACTATCCACAGTTAGAAGAAATTTGGCAGCAAACTCTTCAATGGCAGCCCAACTCCCAGCAACAGCAACTGTTTCAGCAACTATATGAAGAAATATTAACAGGAAATGGCCAGCTGAATCTCACTCGCATTACTGAACCAAAAGAATTTTGGGAAAAGCATCTTTGGGATTCTTTAGCCGCCATGAAAGGGTTGGAAGTAGCAATAGAAAAGGAAAAATACTCTCAAAAAGTAATCGATATTGGTACTGGTGCTGGTTTCCCGGGCATTCCCGTAGCCATAGCTTTTCCTTCGAGTCAAGTCACTCTACTGGATGCAACACGGAAAAAAATTGCTTTCTTGACTAGTTTAATTAATAAGTTAGCCATAGAAAATGCCATGACTCTCTCTGGAAGAGCGGAAGAAATTGGGCGATCGCCCTCCTATCGAGCCACTTACGATATAGCTTTAGTTAGAGCTGTTGGTTCCCCCTCTGTAGTGGCAGAATATGCTTTACCATTGCTTAAAATTGGGGGTGTAGCTATTCTTTATCGCGGTGTTTGGAGCCATGGGGATACAGAGATGTTGGAGAAAGCAGTGTTGCTGCTGGGTAGTACAATTGAATCCATTGAGTCATTTGTGACTCCTTTGACGGAAAGCGTTCGCCACTGTATTTATCTGCGCAAAACTAATTCTACTCCTTCCACCTATCCCCGTGCAGTGGGGATTCCTACGAAGGAACCACTTTAATGCTTAACCGCAGATGAACACAGATGAACGCAGATGGATAGGATGATGGATAGGATAGATAAAGATTGGTATATTAGGATAGAGTTATTTTTTAACCGCAGACTTCGACGACCCTCTGTCGAACGATGAACACAGATGAACGCAGATGGATAGGATAGATAAAGGTTACAATATTACGATAGAGTTAGTTTGAATTAGAATTATTGAAGAGGAAACAAGATTAAAGATAAAATGAATCCAACAGCAGATGAGCTAAATGCAATTGATAAAAAACTCTCTTCACGTCATCTCGAGCTAGATCCCGCTGGCTATTTCATTATCTATCTCGATCGCCAGTTGGGATTAATTTGCGCCAAGCATTTTACCAATGTAATTGACGATCGCGGTTTAGCAGTGGACCCAGAAACTGGAAAGGTAATCCCGGCGAAGGGTAAAGTAGAAAGGACTGCAACTACCCTGTTTACCGGGAGAACAGCAAAAGAACTGTCGGTGAAAATTTTCGAGGAAACCCAACCCGTTCCCGTCACCATGTTAAACCATGCTGCTTATTTAGGGCGAGAATTCATGCGGGCGGAGATCGCACTTGCCACCGGAGAGGAATACACTCAAGATTAACTAATCTAGCTACCGGGAAAGCCCACGTACCAGAAATAGGTGACCATGGGCACCACTGTAGCCACAATCAGCACTATCACTACCCAAACCGTAGAACTGACAGTCTTAGTGTCTTCGGCAGAGGTAAAAGTGCTTTCTGCGTTGATGGTCTCTCTCGCTACCTGAGGACCGGGATCTGGTTGGCCCGACAATACGGTTCTTAGGCGATCGGCACTATCCAACAATGCTTGGTTGTATTTATTTCCATTCTGCAAGACTATGCCAATAGTTTCCTCTACCATGCTTTTCAGAAAAGCATCTGCGATCAGTTCCTTGGATTCCCCAGTGCGAAAGGCACTATCATTAGTCAAGGTATCCAGGGCTAGTATAGTTTGGTTAGTTTGAAGTTCTGGAATGGGATACCAGGTGGAAAATAGCCCATCTACAAAGCTGTCTATAGTTTCGCCGTAGTCCAGGCGGCGAAAAATTACCATCCTCACCTCATGACCGGTATCCTCCGCTAGGTTCCGCAGCTTATCGCTCAGAGCCCCTTCATTGGTACGGCTGATTACATCTGCTTCGTCTACAACCCACACATCTTGTCCTGCACCGAGGACAGGCAGATCGTAAACTCCGATGGCATTAGCTGGTGCTGTGGATAATCCCGCTGCCAGCATCAAGGATAATAACGGTACAATAAGGCATTGAACCAATGTTTTTTTCATGCTATTTGTGTCAATCTTTTATAATTGTGATTATATTATCACTGAGAACCAACAACCAACACTTCGGCTACGCGGTCACTGCCCTTCGGCGACCCTCTGGGGCCGCGTAGTCGAAGTGCAGTGCAAGCAACAAATAACAAATAACAAACAACCAACAACCAACAACTAAAATCCCATTCTTTCTACCAACTCCATAGATAAATTACTCAAAAAATCTTCATCTACTCGCTCCGGTAAGTCCATGTCCTTATTATCAATGGCCTTGATTTCATTATAAACGCGATCGCACTCTTGCATCACTTCTTCATAAGCCACATTTCCTTGTTTTACTGCCAGCAAATAGTCTGCATCCCCTGCTTTCCTGCGGTCCACAATCAGAGTTTTGGTTTTAATAATTTCTCTGCCAGTATAAAGCAAGCGCAAAGCATGGCTAGCGTGTTTACAGTCGTAACCGGATTTTATTTCCATGACTCGTCTTTTTTCATTGCGATTTTCCTGCCAAGACTGATAATTTTTCCATTCTTTCTGGGCTGCCAAATATTGACGACTGGCAAAAGTTAGTTCCATGAAATCGGAACTAGAACGAGTATATGCTTGAATTTGATGTTTGGCATCTTCGGGAAATCTATGGTTGAGAAATACTTGCTTGTAATCAATTTTTTCCAGCAGCAAAGTTTTCAACTCTTCCGCAGGTTCTAAATATTCGATACAATCTCTCACCACCAGCCACAAGAAGTAAAAGAAAGCATTAAGTTCGGAAAGATTCAAAGGTTTGTATAAGTCGGTAAAACCGAAATCTTCTGGCTTTGGTTTGCGCTGAGGGGGGTCTAGCAACCACCTTCTATGAGTTTCTACTTTGCGCAATTGAGCGTTGGCATAACCAATATAACTGGCTTTCACCTTTTTAGTCAAAAATTTAGCTCGATTATCAATGAGTAAACTAGCTAAGGGATGTACATAGATATAATCGTCCAGCCAGAGCATTTCCTGGATATTAGGATTGGCATTTCTGAGCAAAGCTAAGTATTTCTGTAATTCATATAGCACGAAATCCTTGCCTTCCAGAAATTGGAACTTATCTGTTACCCAGTTAACTGGTTTTAAACCCTTTTCTTGTTGATTGGAAGTAAAGACTCCCCTTTCGCCTTTTCCTTCTATTTGCTCCATGTGTTTCAAGCCTAAGTAATAAGGTTTGGTGGCGATAAACAAACCTTTCACATCTATATCCGATACGACCGGGATAGCTAAACCGTAAGCTTGGCTACCGGTAATGGCCACAATCAAAAATCTGCCATCTAGATTCAATTCCATTTTTCTCTCTTCAAATATAACCACAGATGAACGCAGATGAACACAGATGGGTATAGGATAGCCTTTTCGTAGGGTGGGCATTGCCCACCACACTCGTTAAGAGTTGATTATAAATAACTGTTTTTTCCAATCATCTCCACAATCCAGCTGTACTTTCATTGTGGCACAGGCATCTTGCCTGTGAGTCTTAAGTGAGTCTGTAGGGTGGGCATTGCCCACCACACCCGTTAATAATTGATTATAAATAACTATTGTTCCCAATCATCTCCACAATCCAGCTGTACTTTCATTGTGGCACAGGCATCTTGCCTGTGAGTCTTAAGTGAGTCTGTAGGGTGGGCATTGCCCACCACACCCGTTAATAATTGATTATAAATAACTATTGTTCCCAATCATCTCCACAATCCAGCTGTACTTTCATTGTGGCACAGGCATCTTGCCTGTGAGTTTATCTGGCAGGACTTATTTAGAAACCGCCAATAGCAACCAAAATTTCCAGAGCAATTGCTAAAATAATAAAAGAAACCCGGCGAATGGGCTGAACTGCTATAATATCCTACAAAATATAAAATATCTATCGGGTGCGATCGCAAACAGTTAAATTTTATTTTATATTCTCAATAGTCACGGCTTACCCGTGATTATTAGGCAGCCCAGAGGGCTACCCCACAATTGATAAATAGATATTTAGCCCCAAACAATTTTGACCACACTCATATCCATCTGCTTTCATCTCCAGTTCTATGTTCAAAGAATTAAAATTACCTCCTCCTCCTAAATTTCATACAGAAGAGCCCAATGAACCAACAAAACCCGAACAACAAAAATCTTTTCCCCGCACTGTAGATGAAATACTGGCAGATATTGAAGGAGGAAGAATAGAAGAAGTAACTAACTTGGAATGGGTTTATTTCTTATCTCAGCAAAAGCGATGGGAAGGAGAAGACCCAGAGAGAAGGGAAGCTATTTTCAAGTTAATTTGGGCAGCGGCAATAACTGATTCTTGGTTGCATAATAAATTATTGCGTCATTACGCTTTTCCTGAGAGAGAAAATCTGGAATTGCTCCAACTCTATCTAGACCAATTGTGGAATCTAGAACAAAAGCAAAATGCTGTGGATTATTTGCGCAGTAAATTGAATTGCTTCTCACCTGTAGTTCAAGCCGGTTTAGCCAAGAGAAGTGAATTTCAATGTCTTCGCACTTTAGGAGATTATTTCAGTCATGTCCTCTCCGTAGCAATATCCACCGATGGTAAAACTATTGTTAGTGGGGATGGAAATGGAATTATTAAAATCTGGAACTTGACAACGGGAGAATTACTGCGCACTCTGGTAGGTCATTCAGACTCTGTTTTCTCAGTAGCAATATCCAGCGATAACAAAACACTTGTCAGCGGTAGTTATAGAACTGTCAAAATCTGGAACCTAACAACAGGAGAATTACTGCGCACTCTGGTAGGTCATGACCACTGGGTTAATTTAGTAGCAATATCTACCAATAATAAAACAGTTATCAGCGGTAGTTCTGACAATACTATCAAAATCTGGAACCTAGCAACAGGAGAATTACTGCGCACTCTGGAGGGTCATGCCGACTATATTTCCTCGGTAGCAATATCAAGCGATAACAAAACAGTTGTCAGCGGTAGTTATGACAATACTATCAAAATCTGGAACCTAGCAACAGGAGAATTACTGCGCACTCTAGAAGGTCATGACCACTGGGTTAACTCGGTAGCAATATCCACCGATAATAAAACAGTTGTCAGCGGTAGTTATGACAATACTATCAAAATTTGGAACCTAGCAACAGGAGAATTACTGCGTACTCTGGAAGGTCATTCGCGCTCGGTTAGCTCAGTAGCAATATCCAGCGATAACAAAACAGTTGTTAGCGGTAGTGATGACACTACTGTCAAAATCTGGAATCTAGCAACGGGAGAATTACTGCGCACTCTAGAAGGTCATTCCAACTGCGTTAACTCGGTAGCAATATCCAGCGATAATAAAACAGTTGTCAGCGGTAGTTCTGACAAAACTGTCAAAATCTGGAACCTGGCAACAGGAGAATTACTGCGCACTCTAGAAGGTCATGACCACTGGGTTAGCTCGGTAGCAATATCCAGCGATAATAAAACAGTTGTCAGCGGTAGTTCTGACACTACTGTCAAAATCTGGAACCTGGCAACAGGAGAATTACTGCGCACTCTAGAAGGTCATGACCACTGGGTTAACTCGGTAGCAATATCCAGCGATAATAAAACAGTTGTCAGCGGTAGTTCTGACAAAACTGTCAAAATCTGGAACCTGGCAACAGGAGAATTACTGCGCACTCTAGAAGGTCATTCCACGGTAGCAATATCCAGCGATAATAAAACAGTTGTCAGCGGTAGTGATGACAACACTGTCAAAATCTGGAACCTAGCAACGGGAGAATTACTGCGCATTCTTGAAGGTCATTCCGAGTGGGTTAACTCGGTAGCAATATCCACCGATAATAAAACAGTTGTCAGCGGTAGTGATGACACTACTGTCAAAATCTGGAACCTGGCAACAGGAGAATTACTGCGCACTCTAGAAGGTCATTCCGACTGGGTTAGCTCGGTAGCAATATCCACCGATAACCAAACAATTGTCAGCGGTAGTTATGACAAAACTGTCAAAATCTGGAACCTGGCAACGGGAGAATTACTGCGCACTCTGGAAGGTCATTTAGACTCGGTTTTCTCCGTGGCGTATATTTTTAATGGAGAAAGAATAGTCAGTAGTAGCGCGGACGGAACTATCAAAATCTGGCAATAATAACCACAGACTTCGACGACCCTCTGTCGAACGATGAACGCAGATGAACGCAGATGGGCAGAGGATAGAATTAGTCTGTAGGGTGCGGCACTGCCCACCACACCGGTTAAGAGTTGATTATAAATAACTATTTTTTCAAATCATTTCCACAATCCAGCTGTACTTTCATTGTGACACAGGCATCTTGCCTGTGAGTTTATAAACCTACAAGAACTAAAAATGTGAATTAGATTTCCGCCAAGAAACCGGGTTTCTTCTATAATTTTAAGAATTAATGCAAAATTTTGGAAAGAAACCCGGTTTCTCAACCTAGGAAATCACCTTGTTTAAATATGCTACAATTTTATCCACAATGGCTTCTGGTGGAAGGGAGATATCTACTTTCAATGCTTGTTCCGGTTCTTCTAAGATTTGAAACTGACTTTGAAGCATTTCTTCTTTCATGAAATGTCCTTGTCGCTGTTTCATTCTTGCTAGAATTTCTGGGTAGTTTCCCTGGAGATAAACCCAGATTATTTCCTCATGTTCTCCTTGGAGAATTTGGCGATAAGCTGATTTGAGAGCGGAACAAGCAATAATGATATTTTTTTTATTGGGGAGAGTGGGATGGATTAAATCTTTTAGTGCCAATAACCAAGGAAGGCGGTCATTATCTGTTAAAGGAGTTCCTTGACTCATTTTAGCAATGTTTTCCGGAGGATGGAAACTATCTCCTTCATAAAATTTCCAGCCAGTTCTTTGGCTCAAGAGATTGCCAATATAGCAATCAGGAATGATATGTGAGAAACTGAGATAGTAGTGAATTGTACGCTTGATGGAAGAATTAGATGCCTTTATTGAGTCCAATCCTGACTCAAGAGAATTGAAACGAGCACTAGCAGTAAGCATGACCTTGCGAGGTTATCCACATAGAAAAATCATGAAAGTGTTGAAAGTATGCTCTGGATTCATAAGCAAATGGAAACAAGCATTTATAATGAATGGAGTGGAGGGTATTAAGCTAGCTCATAAAGGCTCACAAGGATATTTAAGTCCATCCGAAAAAACAAAAGTTATCACCTGGTTAAAAAATAATAAAACCTGGAATCTAAACGAACTAGAATATTATGTTGCTGAAAATTTTGGAGTGACATTTGCTGCCAAATCTAGCTACTATCAGCTGTTTCATGAAGCAGGGGTTTCTTGGAAAAAATCACAGAAGAAGAATCCTGATAAAAAACCAGAAGAAATAACAGCAAAAAAAAAAGAGATTGAAGAGCTTTTAGAAAAACATAGAAAGGAAATTGAATCAGAAAAATTGCTCATATTTTTCTTGGATGAATGCCATTTAATCTGGGGTGATATTTGCGGGTATGTGTGGGGAAAAACAGATAGTAGAATTGAAATACCAATTAAAAATGAGAAAAAAAGACAAACTTATTATGGAGCAATGAATTACCGAACGGGCAAAGTAATTGTAAAAGGATATCCACAGGGAAATACAGAGAATACAATAAAATTTGTAAACTATTTGATAGAGGAAAATAGAAAAAAACAAATATTAATTATCTGGGATGGAGCTTCATATCATCATAGTAAAGAATTCAGAGAATATTTAGAGAAACTTAATCAAGGAAAAACAGAAGAAGAATGGTTAATAAGATGTATTAGGTTAGCTCCAAATGCTCCAGAACAAAACCCAATTGAAGATGTGTGGTTACAAGGAAAAGAAATGTTACGCAAGTATTGGAATATTTGCCAAAATTTTAGGATAGTTAAATGGTTGTTTGAGTGGACAATTAGTCAAGAAAAGTTCTTTTTTCAAAAACTAAAAATGTATGGCTCTTTCTTATAAAATATCTTTGATTATCATCTGTTTTCAAAAGTGAGCCTGCAGCGATCGCATTTATTTGAATTGGCGATCGCATTTATTTGAATTGGCGATCGCATTTATTTGAATTGGCGATCGCATTTATTTGAATTGGCGATCGCATTTATTTGAATTGGCGATCGCATTTATTTGAATTGGCGATCGCATTTATTTGAATTGGCGATCGCATTTATTTGAATTGGCGATCGCATTTATTTGAATTGGCGATCGCATTTATTTGAATTGGCGATCGCATTTATTTGAGCTGGCGATCGCATTTATTTGAGCTGGCGATCGCATTTATTTGAGCTGGCGATCGCATTTATTTGAGCTGGCGATCGCATTCACTTGGCCATGGACAAAAAATTTCGTAAAGTACCGATTGTGCCGGTAGGGTCGGAAATATGCTTTTCTCACATATCATTCCTGATTGCTATAGTAGATTTTCCCGAACCACATACTCCCATTATAATAATGACCAATGAAGAATTACCAATAAACAATTAGGGAATAGGCCGGAACCTTGGAACCCTCTCCCCAACCCCTCTCCCAGTGGGAGAGGGGCTGTGGCTCCAGGGGCTGTGGCTCCAGGGGCTGTGGCTCCAGGGGCTATGCCTCCAGGGGCTGTGGCTCCAGGGGCTGTGGCTCCGGAGGAGCCCCTTGGGAGAGGGAGGCTGGGAGGGAGAGGGAGCCTACAATCTAATTTGGAGAAAAAATAAAAAAATATCAATCCTTTTGTGCGCCAATGTGGTATTATTAATCTAACCAAGTCGGTTCTGATGGGGATCAGCCATCAGAGGTAACGGGGAAAGCCAGGTGTAAGTCCGGCACTGTCCCGCAACTGTAATTAGATCCATCCGGGTCTTTGAGTCAGGATGCCCGCCGAAGGTTGAACTAACAATTACAATATCTGCGAGGTACAGATTATGTTACAGATGGTTTTCCCAGGCAAAACTCTGCCTGAAATAGCTTTCTTCAAGGGAACGGTACTGGAGAAAGTCTCTCTACAGAAAGACAGGTTTTGCCAATGGCAGAGTTGGCTGATTTAAGCCAAAGTTTATTGCTGATTAGTTAGATAAATCCTTTGCATCATTGCTTTTACAGCTGCGAAAGCGAGCAAGTTTTTCCTGCAATTATGCGGGTTAATTCATCATGGATTGT
>CAXFYD010000274.1:0-12790 GCA_964006365.1 Trididemnum miniatum | reverse complement strand
CTCCTGAAACTTCTTCTTCTCGCTTTGAAATTCCTCCACGCTTTTTTGGTATTCTTCTTGAAGAATTTCTTGTTCTTTTTCACGTAATTGTTCCGATTCGCTTTGCACTTCCTGAATAATCAAACTGGTTGGCGTAGTCGTTATATACATCGCTATCGGTGCGACAGGTCTGGGGTTCGATTCCCAGGCTGGTCAAATCGGCCAAGCAAATGTCGCCCACGGCTCAACATCACTGCGATGTTTCTTCGGAGCTGTGTTGCTCAGGCGCTAAGCCGCGGAGATGGATCCCGCCACTCGTTCGACGCTTCGGTGTAATACCGCGAGTATAATGAAGATTTTTTTATGCATATGACGAGCCACAGGACTTACATGAGTTTTCGGGGATAAACTCCAAGCTAGAAACTTGAGAACATCGTGGTCATCTGCAACAACAATTCATGGAATACAAAACCGCACAAGCTAGCTAGCAATGACTGCAAGCATTAAGAAGAGTTTTGGAACCCAACTTTAATAAAAAAATTACAGCCTGATGATAGTGATCATTTTACAAACGTTTTGATTATTCTAGCCGTATAGCGCCTCTGTAGTTTTACATTAATGATGGTATAAGCTCATATCAAAACGTTTGCAAGATGGTTTCAAATATGCCGGCTACAAACTTTTAAACAATGTGTTGAACTTTATGTTCGGCCAAATTCTTGTGTTCGTTTTGTTCATTGCCATATCCGGTATATAATCCTGATTTCAACTTTATTAGGAATGATATTTTTCGTTCATTCCCTTAGAAATGATAATCCTATTGTTAGAAAAAAAACCTTCACCTTTCTGTCCTTACAATAAACCTCACATAGACGTCGCATTTTTTTTGAAACATCATATGACATGCAAACTAGGGATGTGCCTCAAGGAAAATTACTCGGACTCGCCGAGTAACGAGTATTCACGACATTACTCGGCCGAGTCCGAGTATCCAAGACGTCAAAATATGAACTCAAAATTAGGTGAAAAGCAAAAAAAAAAAGGTCATCACGTCCGTAGAAGTCCTAATTTCGACTCAAATTCGGATACAGAGCAAAAAAATGGTCAAAATGATAACGCTTTAATACTCGGCCGAGTATCAATTAATACTCGGCCGAGTACTCGGACTCCACTCGGCACATCCCTAATGCAAACATGTTGACCCCACCGACATACCAGCTAAATCTCCAGTGGCAGCTGTGATACCAAAGTAATAATCAGGAGGAAGATCTACATCGCTGACAGTGGCGCAGAGTTCGAAATATTCACGAGGACTGTTCCCGCTGTCGATGTAAAGCTGCGAAGGTTGTCAAAAACATATTTTAGTGGCCACAAAATAATTGTAAAAACAAGCACCTTGGTCGTCATTTTAAAGCAATAAACTTATGAATACAATAACACTAAGAGGTAAAAATTCCAAGTATCAAGATAAAGGCAATAATTACCAACTAAAATAGGATATAAAGGAAAAATAAATAAAACTGGACATTTCGACAACATGGATTCAGCTGTCATCATCAGCAGTGTAAGCAAGGCAGTACAAAACTGAAAGAACTGATGATAGCAGATGAATCTACGTTGTCGGAACGTCCAGTTTTAAGAATTACTGCGACTTATTTTTCTTTCTTCAGCTATTTTCGCCCCATTTTTATTGTATTCCAAATTAAAACAGAAAGGATCAGCCCGACATTATTCTCGCCATTTCAGGTAATTAGATCAGTCATTTACAAAATAGTAGTAATAGTGATTTGTGAGAGTGAACTTTATCAAACACTATCCATTTATTTCATTCATAATGATGGAGTAGTACTGAACCTCACATGAAGAGTTCTTTTAGCATAGATCAGTTTTGCTTTAACAGGATAAGGACGGTTTCGAAAATCTTTCTTGCATCCGTGTTCAACAAGATTGTATCCGTCTCTGTAAACAGCAAGATCTCAGAGATGAGCTGAGCACTCCATCAAGACCAGTGGCACGGGGTCCTCAATGAAACATCTGGGGGGTATCGGTCTCATATCGTTTCTTCTATCAATATGCACCTGCTTTGCAAAGCGCGCAGACGAGAGGTCCCTAAAGCCAACATCTTTAAGAATAGGAATCCACGTACTGAAAAGGTTAAGAATCACTGATATAGATGACTGCTTAGGTTTGAACCTTTCAAGTCCTTCGGACCCTATTCTAACAAGATAATGGCTTTAGGGACCTCTCGTCTGCACTCCGAGCAAAGCAGGAGCATATTGAAAGAAGAAACAGTATAAGACAGGGGAGCCTCGTCTCGAACCACTGATCTAGATGATAAGCCAGGAATGCCAAGGTACAATTACACTGAATGAAGCCTTTTACTGTTTTTGACAACTTCTTGGTATGCTTTGTACTTACATTACACCCTACAGCATGACGACGTAACAAAAAAACAAATGAAAAACATCTCCTTGACATTGATATTTTGACTGATTACACTTCTGTCTTTCATACAACTCATACATGCTTTGGGTTGGATCAATCATGGTTAGAACGCATAGCTCACTTTTCATGTCATTAAACGCTATAACTTGACACAGGGCCCAAAACATACCTCACCTCCACCAAAACACCTCAAAAAGCAAAATTTCTAATTTTATGTCGCAATCAAATGAGCACAAAACTCGAAAGAAATGAGTCTAGCTGAGATGCAGATATAAAATATGTTTCACATAAACTACAGAAACCAGCAATGCCACACTTACATAGCATGATCGAATGACATTGTTCCATCGTTGACCACGATAGAAATGTATGGATTGTTCTTTTTTCCGTCGTTATCAAATGAATCGAATATAATACCCACTCCCTTCCACTGATCCACCGAACCAAACACATTTCCAGATAGACTTGGGTTTTCAACATACCACAAAGCCTGCAAATATGTGAAGACATTTGCATTTGATAAATTTACACCACTGCAGCTTTTCTAGATCGGTTAGCATACTGGCTAAAGACATTGCTATAGTCGCGGGAGGTGTGGGGCTCAATTTACCAGGCTGAGCAAATCAACCACACTGCCGCCACCACCATATTTTGTCAGAGCTGCGTTACTCAGGTGCTAAGTCGCGAAGATGGGTCCTGCCAGATGTTATATGCTTCCTCATGATGTCGTAAATTTAATGAACATTTGATTCTTTGTAGCTTTTGTACTAAATTAGAATTGCAGAATGTAAAACCTAACTATCATTGATCATGCGAGGAAGCTTGTTAGGATAAATTCTAGCTATTCAGAGCTGCAATACGTTTTTGTTTTGGTCTTAAAATTATATAAATTATTTGATGGTAGAATTCCATAACAGTGTATAATATTGATGGGTGAAATCCTATTCCACTTGTCTTCATCTTATCAAATTTTATTAATGTATTAAGCGAATTGTAATAACTTTCAACTTTATGAAGTTGACAATCACTCACTAAACCATCAGCTCCCATTATTCCTCTTCCAGTGATGCGAAACCACATCTCAACTTTCCATTCTTCATGAGGAAACTTCGACAACGACCACACAGCTCCTCGCTTTGCTTTTAACGACGGAACGACGCGAACTCTTTCATCGCCAGGTACTGTGTCTGTAGCACAAAAAATCAACAAGACTGGTTTTACCACCAATCACAAAAAGGAGCGAAAAAGACAGGTTAGTGCCCTTGTCAAATGCATCGCTATTGGTGCAGGAGGTCTGGGGTTAAATTCCCTAGTCGGTCAAATCAACCACCATGTCGCTAACAGCTCGCAATCTCTGCCATGTTTCTTTGGAGCTGCATTGCCCAGACGCTAAACTGCTGAGATCTATCCCGCTGTCGTTACACGCTTACATGTAATATTGCGAGTACAACGAAGATACGACTTGAAAAAAGCCCAAGTGAAAGAGCCAATTGAAACAGTTACTTTATGTGATGTAGCAAATCAGTGCCCATTAATTTCATTTGCAGTAGAGCAACAGAGAAAATCTAAAATAAATGAACATGTGAAAACAAAAAGACAGCTTCTCATTATAAGACATCACAATCTATGTGGTACTTCACACTTGGTCAACTAGCGTAATATTTTTTCCTATTGAGTAAAATACTCATGTATCATCATATGCTTACAAGTAGAAATGCATGCATCCAAAATTGCAAAGGATAACATCTCACATATATACTGTATGCATAAATCTACACTAAATGTACAAATAATAAAGCAAAACCCTCAGAGACAGGAGATAGAGCAAAGAATCAAATACCGGAACTGATTACACTAGGCAGCAAATTTTTGTTCATCTCTTTTTTTGAGTGTTTCTTTATGTTTTTAGGGTCGCTGATGTCGATTTTGGAGTTAGTTTTTGCGTAGTGTCAACGGTATTGAAAATATTCGCAACAAATTGAAGTTCCTAATATACACAATAATCATACAACTTTAGTATTAAGTGAAATATTTACAGTACTTTTTAATCTTGTGTTAAATCATTTATCACATTTTGTTATTATTTTTATCACTCTCTAAATGGTGTTGAAGATGTAAATTAGCAAATTGTCATTCACTCTCGCGTGATTCGACATAATTTTGGTGGGCTTCTAATGCACATGTCTGAACTGGTCCAGTGCCAGGACAGCCAGCAGGATAGAGTAGGTTAATTATTCTAGGTGGATCGTTGAATCTGGTAGCAATTGTTCTTAGTTTAACTGTTTGACATATTGCAAGTTAGTCCTACTACAGTGAAGTTGCTCAGTTTATAATATGCTATATTTTATTCGCTTTTTACGGTTAAATCTAGTGCTATTGATATTTTAAATTCTTCAGTAAATATGAGTGTAAAAAGACCATGCAAAATTAGTTCTGACTGTTTCTGCTACGTTTGTGGCTACTACATTAATCCACGGCAAATGAAGCACAAAATAATACCAGAAACAAAACTCTTCAAAGCCTATGTATGCGGCATATTTTGGCATGAAGATGGGTGACCAAGATAAATCTTGGGCCCCACATTTTTGCTGTGGAAGTTGCAGATCCACATTAGAAGAATGGATGCGCGAAAGTCGTAAATGTATGTCGTTTGCGATTCCCCGAATCTGGAGAGAACCCACCAATCATCATAACTGCTATTTTCGCATGGTCAACATTTCCAAATACAAAAAACAAAGGATAGGCAAAAGATTGTTTATCCAAGTATACCTTCATCCAATGCACCTGTCAACCATGACGCAGAATTGCCTATTCCTCAACCTCCGACAACGCATGCTATATCATCAACCTCATCGGAAGATGACGATGCTGATTTTGAGGTTGACACTAACTGTTCTAGCAAAGATCCTCATTTTCCAAATCAAGATGAATTAAATGACTTATCTAGAGACTTAAGTCTTACAAAAGCAAAAGCAGAGATTCTTTCTTACCGCCTTAAGGAGTAGAATTTGCTAGCTCCTTCATGCAAGATATCCAAGCCAAGAAAACGGCACGTGACCCTTGCAAATTTCTGTAATGTCCTCGGATCATCCTTCACTTTGTTATTGCACTGACACACAGGGCTTGTTGCAGGAGATTGGAATTGTGTACTAAGCTTCGGATTGGCGTTTATTCATTGACAGTTCTAAGCAAAGTTTGAAAGCTGTCCTTTTACATAATGGTAATGTGTACCCATCCATTACAATAGTACATTCTGTTCCGATGAAAGGAAGATCGTGAATCCGTAAAAATATTACTTGAATTAATTAAATACAATAATCATAATTGGGGCATTTGCGGAGATTTCAAAATGACAGCATTTCTTTTGGGATTGCAAGGGGGTTATACGAAACATTCTTGTTTTCTTTGCATGTATGATAGCAGAGCGGATGAGCAGCACTATGTGGTCAAAAACTGGCCACCTCGCGAAGATCTCACACCAGACTTCCACGACGTCTTAAACTCACCTCTTATAGAAAGGAGCAAAATTTTACTTCCTCCATTGCATATTAAACTCGGACTGGACGAACAGTTTGTGAAGAGCTTGAAACCGCCAAGCCGTGCCTTTTGCTATATTAGTCAGATGTTCCCAAGAATATCTGAGGCAAAAGTCAAAGTAGGTATATTCGTGGGGCCACAAATAAGAGTGTTGGCATCTGAAGAGTTGGAGGACAAATGTCTCATTTGGAAAGAAATGCTTGGCAAGCTTTTAAAATGATTGTGGAAGGATTTCTGGGAAAACATTGAAGAGACGACTATGCAATGTTGGTGTCAAATTTGATTAAAAGTTATGAAAAGCTTGGTTGCCGCATGTCCTTGCAGTTGCATTTTTTGCAATCTCACTTGCATTTCTTTCGAGACAACTTGGGAAACGAAGCCATGATCGGAGACTATGTATGGAATTTGGTGCGGAAATGCAACACCACATACAAGCAAAAAAGTAATTGAAATGTCCATTTTTAATAAATGACATTGCAATGCTTTTGAATTGCTTATTTGTGAGTTTTTTCAATTTTGTGTGTAATATTTCGAATTATATAGCCATGAGTTTTGTATTACACTAACTTAAAATCGCAAATTCATATAACTTCAAATTGTGGCAAAACCATCGACACTACAAAATTTTCAATATCATTTTCGAAATCAGCGCCCCACAAAACATGAAATAACATTACAGTCTATGGTAAACACATTTCTTAAAAAATTTTGTTGTCCAGTGTTATACACCTGTACCAGTATTTTATGAAAATATATCTCATACTGACCAAACAAAAAATCCCAAAAAGGAATTCTTTTCGTAGCGGAGTGAGAAATATGTGGGCCTTTGAATGAAAATTTATATTCATATTTCATTCTATAATCCTCTTCTACCGGTATCGGCGGACTTTCAGCAAATAGAAAAGGTAAAAATACAAACAAGTAACAGGAAATTAAAAAAAAATATTGATACATTATGAATAGCTAATCAAGAATCAATAAAAATAAAACCTAAATGTAATATAAAGAGTGAAAAAGCGTTGTTACCATGTTACAAACAATAGGTTCTGCAGGGGTAAAATGAGCAGTAAAACTTTTTTACTAATACAACAAAAATTGTTGCAATAAGTAAAAGCTGCTTTGCTTAAAAATATATCCTTTAGAACAAATAAATAATCGAGGTTATTTTCAAATTATATTGAACGGAAAATTCAACAGTAATTGAGGGAGACCATGAAGTGAGCTTGCGCTCTTCGAGTCAGCAGCCACCCGTTACATATGTCAAATGCGATTGGCTCCAGCCATGAATCGAACTCGTCACGTAGGATCTGTCACCTGCGCGCGGTACCGCTAGGCCATGTCACTGACGAAAGAACCTTTGAAAGTAGCTTTAACTTATTGCATTCATTCATTTTATTTGTTTGTCGCTTTCGCATTTGTACACATATAAGAATTTCACTTAAAAAAAGCAAAACTAATGAGCAAAGAAAAAATTTCACAGAGTTTCATAAGAATTTCACAATCAAAAAACAATCAACTAATTAGCACTGGCGACCAGTGACAGTGAAGTGACTTGGACGGTCTTCGAGTCAAACAGCCACGAGAATACAAAAAATTAAAATTAAAAAAAAAAAAAAAGAAGAGCGCTTTAATAAGAATGATGGTAATGAGGTATTATTTCGTATGCTATGTAAATTTTACAGCGTAATCAAGGCCAAGTATTCTTTGCGAATTCCCATTAGCCATTTGAATAAATAATAATAATAGATTGATTAATCGATCAAGGCTAGATAACAAAATAAAACAATTAAACTAGGCATATGCTAGAAAATTTTTGTATAGAATTTTGAATTTGGCGCATGAGGACAATTTGATGCTAATGGGGATAGAATTCCCAATTTTAATACTTTGATACCAAAAAGACAATTGAAGTTTGGAGGTTTTTCCCTGAGGGATAGCAAGCATGAGAGATGGCCATCGTCGTGTGGAGTAAGAATGGGAACGACCGTATTTTTCGTAATACTGACTGAAGTTTTGTGGAAAATTTTTAGTGCAAACAGAATGAGTAATTTTTGCCATTTCAAATTGAATAATTCCTGGAAACTTAATATTTCCAGTTTTTGATATATTGGACCAACTGAGTCATTCAATTGAGCACCAGAAATAAATATTAGTGCCTTATTTTGTAAACTTTTACTATTTTTTGGAGGGAAGTTCTGTAAGTGGACCTCCGTACAGGCAAGGCATAAAGTAGGTGCAAATGTAGTATCGCATAATAGAGTTTTAAAAGAATTTTTTTGGGGGATATACAATTTTAGTTTTGCAATAACTCCTACTGCGCAAGCAACTTTGCGCTGAATGCTTTTTATGGTTATTAAAAGTAAATTTGTTATCTAAAGCAACCCCAAGATACCTAACAGAAGATTTACTTGCATTAGGGCAACCTACACAAGACAGATTAGTATCTAATATTGCACTGGTTTTCATGGGGGAGATGACCATTACAGTAGATTTGGTTGCATTTATAGTCAATTTATTGGCTTGCATCCATTGGCGAGCTACTTCTACTTCCTGATTCATACTTGAAGTTTGTTCTTCAACAGTATGCACATGAATGGTTAAGCACATGTCATCCACATAAAGCACAGGTTCAGATTTAAAGTTATTAAATATATCATTGACATAAATAGCACAGAGAATCGAACCCAAGTTAGATCCTTGAGGCACCTCAAACTGTGCCGTTTTGACTGCGGAATTGTAACTGCTAATGTTAACACCGGCGCAGCTAGGGGAGGGGATTAAGGGGACCAGTCCCCCTCTCTTTTCAAGGTACAGATCTATGGTATCTCACTTAAAAACATTTTTAGCCTGAGCATGATCAAATTGCCAGAAATGCGGAGGGAGATGAATAATTTGTTTAATGATCAATTTAATTATAATTTTTGTACACAAACATGGGTTGTAGAAAGAATAATACGCTGTGCCAGTAACCAGCCATATTGCATTGCCATTGTGTTGAACTGACTGCCCCTAATACTTCAAACTAAAAGCAACATATGATTAATCGCTGTTGCATTCTTTTTACTTAATCTTAAAGAGTGCAGTAGCACTCTGCCCCTGAAGTGTGCCATCAAGCCATCTACCGTGCTTACTGCTCATTTGCACGTCATCAGTTGCACTCTTGCAGAAAAGTAACAAGAACAAAAGTGGGTGATTTTACTTCCCGTATTAATCAGTGCGCAGTGGTCAGCAGTAACAATTATAGTCTTGCAGAGGCAGAAAAAACTTTTGAATTACGGTCTGCCTGTGGCGCGGTAATGGAATCAAACCACTCATTCTTCAATATAAACTGATAGGCCTGGCTAAAACTTTCTCAGTAGTGGTACGATAACTTAATGAAAAAAATTGCCACCCCCTTTTTTATTTCTGGCTGCGCCAGTGAATGCTAACGTATTGTTTCAATAAGATCTAAAGAGGTCATTGACCTTTCCACGAATTCCATAGCAGTGGTTAAGTTTTTGTAGAAGTATATCATGCGACACCGTATCAAAAGCTTTCTTTAAATCCAAAAATACCAGCCCAGAGAAATTCTTTTCATTCATGTGATAGCTCACTCTATTATACACATCCAATACTGCATGGATTGTCCAAACATTTTTACAAAATCCATATTAGTTATTACGCAGAAAGTTGTATTTTTTTTTAAGAATTTAGTTAGTCGGGAATAGATAAGTTTTTCTAAAATCTTTGAGAAATTGGAAAGTAAAAATATAGGATTACAAACTTTTGTTTTGGTGCCAAATTTAAATACAGGAATAATTTTAGCAATTTTCAGTACGTCAGGAAATATCCCAAATTCAAACAAAAGATGACAGAGTTGGTTTAAATAAGGAGTAATTGCATCACTTGCGACACGAATAAAGTATGAATCAATATTATCACGCCCAGATGATTTATGCAGACCTAACAAATGAATATAATTATATATTTCAGTACTTCTGGGAGGTTCCAGTAACATGGTGGAGGTGACATGTGGTTTAAGAAATTGTCAAAAAGCATTATTAGGTGAACCGGTATTTTTTTCCTATAGTTGTAAAATGTGTATTGAACCTTTCGACTATTTTTTCTCCATCAAAAATTTCTTGATCATCTATCTTATGCTTGTCTATTTTATGATTAGTAGAACTTCTCGAGTTTTTTGCTGTTAGCGCACTGTTAATTATAATAATAATAATGTATTTACCGAATCCAATGTACACATGGCACCACAACCATAAAACCAAACAAATGTCAAGTAACATCAAATGAAACAACTAAGCGGAACACAGGAGTGCATCCAGCAAAAAATATATAATTAAGAGAATGAAGAAATGACAAAAAATTAAAAAAGCCGAAGATGGATCTGCTGACAATTCAATAATTCTAACCAAAGCGCATAGATCTATCTCTAAGAAGAACACAGAGTGCATCCAGCAAAAAAATAATTAAGATGAAAAAATGCCAAAAAAATTAAAAAAGTCAAAGATGGATCTACTGACAATTCGATAACTCCAACTACAGTGAATAAAAAACGAACAAGAAATGAACACGCTCATAAATAAAATAGCTTGATCCTGACTGCATGCATATCATTAACTGAACTTATGAACTACCAGATATAGGCTACAAACATGTACATACGCAAATCTAGTGGAAATTACACTAGTAAAAACATCAATTAGTCTAAATAAGGAATACCATGACAATGCAAAGGTTAAAAAAACCAGCAGTATTCAGAAACAAGACGTTTGAATTGAGAAATAGAAGTACTATTTCACAACATTCCAAGGCAAATTATTCCAATCCTGTATGTACATAATTGTAAAAAACAATATTTTTGATAATCAATAGTAACAAAATTTGTGTTCAATTTGATTTGAATTACTTATCCACGTTTTACTTTACTCATTTGAATTACTTGCCACGCTTTACGTGGATCATTATTGCATTGCCAAAATTTTTTTTTGTAATTGGTTTTTTTGGAAAATTCTTTTATTTTATTCAGTTTGTTCGCATATTTCTTATAAAAAGACTTTTGTGGATCATTACCATTCAAAAAATGGCTATTATACAGTTTGCGTTCATGTTAAAATGATCTCAAAATGCCCTAAGTACCGGATCCAGGCACAGGGTTTTGCCTATATCATGCGTTTTTTCATTGTATTAGCAAAAAAAGTTCAGGTTTCATATAGATAGAGGCTGTCAGCATCTAGAATAATTGTACACGTAAGGCGACGGAAGACGCGGACGGCTTACTCTAGACGAAACCCAAAAGTTTTACTACTCATTTTACCTTGTGTACCCTTTTACCCCTGCAAACCCTACGATCGGTAACAGCATCGTTAAACACTTACACAGAATAGTGTATACCAATACTGGTATGTCATAGACATTGTTATGCAATGATGTGATAGCACAATTACAACTGTCAGTACTGATACCCAGAAAAGTTTATTAAATCTTTGCCCCTTAGGCAGTCACTTTACTGTGCCCCTTTGGCAGATATGCTCAAGACTTTTTCCAACATCTATCTTAAGGAGTTGATAAATACCATTCATTATTATCAGAGGTGGGCATTCCGCAATTTGAAGCGCTTTAACAAATTATTTTTAGCCATTGCGCAAGTTGCGCTGCGCTTCAAGGAAAATAAATCCTTCTTGCGCTTTATTGCGTTGTGAACTGTAAAAATATATAATAGTGTGCGCATTATTGCGCTGCGAACTGAAAAGAATCTGGTTGCTTGCGCTTTGTTGCGTTGCGCACTGTCGGCAGTTGAAATACTGCGTTGCGCTTTGTCGGATTAATTAAAGCGCAATGTGCTGGAGTAAGCAGTTTTTTGTAACTGTTTTTAATAGAATAGCAGTTTGTTTCTTGAAGCGTACAATAGGCCTATAGGACAATTTATGGTAGCAGAAATTTTCAGCTCATCAGAAATGTGGTACACTTAAGTCTTTTGCTTTTTAAAATAATTGCAAGTGCTTGAAGAGATCATTGAGTGTTGAATAAATCGTATATACTTGTTGTTGTGGAGAACTTCGCCGCATATGCAAATTGTGATTTACCGCGATGAGGTGCTTTTAACGGCACGCGACAATGCAACGTGGCGCAGTGGTTTGGAGCGTCGTTTTTACGACGACTATGATCGCAAGGTTGATGGTTCAACTCCCAACCTAGTCTCGTTGTTGCGTCCTTGGATAAGATGCTCCACGTTGATTATCTCTGCTTGGTGAAATCTGGCAAGCGGCAAATTAAATAAGACAGAAGCAAAATTCAACCGGAAAACTCGGAAACAAAGGCAACTCCTAAGCGAGTCTGGATTCGTCCTAAGCAGCGCCTCCTTCGCTTTCTCGTGATAAGAGGATGAAGATAAGGAAAGCGATCATCAGCAATGCATCTTTTTTCGCTTCTTATTTAATTTTCCTGTTCATTGACCACGCAAAATCCTGTTACAGTCACTTGCATTAAAATCGTTGTCGCGTTGTAGACAACTGTGTGCTGTTAAAAGCACCTATAAAAATAACTCAAGAAAAAATTGCATTGCTTATACATCTACTCGTTGCGCTTCATTAAATTTTTCATTGCGAAAGTTGCGTTGCGCTTTTTCTTTTGTATAAACCTCGTTGCGGAAGTTGCGTTGCGCTTTAATGCAAAAAAATTATTGATTGCGGAAGTTGCGTTGCGCTTTAATGCGAAAAAATAATTGATTGCGAAAGTTGCGTTGCGCTTCAGTCAATTTAAAAATTAAGTTGCACTAGTTGCGTTGCATTTCATGACTTAACAGAACTTTTGCGCTTTGTTGCGCTGCGCTTCA
>CAXFYD010000273.1:0-13000 GCA_964006365.1 Trididemnum miniatum | reverse complement strand
CCCGCCCCACCATCAAGGTTGCCGGTGTGGTCGGTGCTGATGGTGAAGGTATCCATCATCGCCCCGCCGGTCAGGTTCTCGATGTTGCGGAAGGTGAGGGTTTCCGCATTCTGTCCGCTGCCGGTGGTGTAGGTCGCATCCATGCCGCCGTCTATCTCCCAGGTGGCATCGGCATCATAGCCGGTGAGGGTATCCATACCCGTGCCGCCGGTCAGGGTGTTGATGTCACTGACCGTGCCGGTGATGCCGGTGGCCCCGCCCATGGTGGTGGTAAAGCCATTGGCGGCGCTGGAAGCCAGGGTCACGCTGACGGCCGTGCTGCGGTTGGCATAAGAGGGGGTGTCGCTGTCCGCACCGAGGGACACATTGCCATTGAGGAAGCCGCCGGTGTTGAGGGTGAGGGTCAGCACATCATCGCCGGGCCCGCCGGTCAGATTGCCCGTGATTAGCCCGCTCAGGTTGAAGCGGTCATCGCCTGCCCCGCCATTGATGTCGATATCGTCGTTGAAGCCCACATTGAAGGTATCGTTGCCCGTGCCACCGGTGAATTGTTCAAAATGGAATAATCCCAGGCTGCGGGTGGTTGTGCCTTCGGTCACGGCATACCGTATGCCCTGGCTATCCGACGTCCAGGTGGCGTTCCGGTTCAGGCCGATCAGGTTGTGGACTGCGCCGCCGGTTGGGGGGTCGTTGGCAGCAAGTGAATTTACGCCCCGGAACCCGCCCGTAATCGCCGAGTGGGTGCCGGAAAAGCCGGTGGCATCGCTGCCGGTGAGGGTGAAGTCGCCCGAGCCCAGGTTGTTAAATTGCAGAAAATCCCCGCCGCCTGCCCCCAGATTAACGACACCGGTGAGGGTGACAGAGCCATAAAGGGCGACGATGTCATCGCCCGCGCTGCTGTTGATATTGCCGCGGTGGTTGGTGCGGATCTCAAAGGTGTCCGCCATCGCGCCGCCGGTGAGGTTTTCAAAGCCGGAGAAGGTGAGGCTGCGCGCATTTTGCCCCGTGCCAGTGCCGTAGGTGTTGCCCGCTGTGGCGACTGTCCAGGTGGCGGCCACGTTATAGCCGGTGAGGGCATCGTCCATCGCACTACCAGCGGTCAGGGTATTCACACCAGTGAAGCCGCCGGTGTCGGTGGCACTGCCCGCAAAACCATCGGCATCGCTGCCGGTCAGGGTGACGGCCACTATGGTGCTGCGGTTGCCGTAAGAGAAGCTGTCGCTGCCTGCACCGAGGGCCACGGTGCCAGTGAGGCTGCCGCCGGTGTTGATGGTAAAGGCATCATCGCCATCCCCGCCGTTAAGGTTGCCAAACAGGGCGTTGCTCAAGGTAAAGACATCATCGCCTGCCCCGCCACTGAGGCTGCCGATGTAGAACGTACTGACGTCAAAGGTATCGGCCATGGCCCCGCCGGCGAGGTCTTCAAAATTGGTGAAGCTGATGGTCGGGTTGCTGCTGCCCGCCGGGTCATAGGTCTCACTCGCCCCGCCATCCAGCGTCCAGGTGGCATCGGTGTTATAGCCAGTGAGGGCATCGTCCATCGCACTACCAGCGGTCAGGGTATTCACGCCGGTGAAGCCGCCGGTGTCGGTGGCACTGCCCGCAAAACCATCGACATCGTTGCCGGTCAGGGCGACGGCCACCATCGTGCTGCGGGCGCTGTAGTCCAGAGTATCGCTGCCCGCGCCCAAGCTGAGGCTGCCGGTGAGGCGGCCAGTGTCCTGCAAGCGCAGCAGATCATTGCCATCGCCGCCAGTGAGGTTGCCTGTGAGGGTACCGGCGCTCAGGGTGAAGCTGTCATCGCCCGCCCCACCATCAAGGTTGCCGGTGTGGTCGGTGCTGATGGTGAAGGTATCCATCATCGCCCCGCCGGTCAGGTTCTCGATGTTGCGGAAGGTGAGGGTTTCCGCATTCTGTCCGCTGCCGGTGGTGTAGGTCGCATCCATGCCGCCGTCTATCTCCCAGGTGGCATCGGCATCATAGCCGGTGAGGGTATCCATACCCGTGCCGCCGGTCAGGGTGTTGATGTCACTGACCGTGCCGGTGATGCCGGTGGCCCCGCCCATGGTGGTGGTAAAGCCATTGGCGGCGCTGGAAGCCAGGGTCACGCTGACGGCCGTGCTGCGGTTGGCATAAGAGGGGGTGTCGCTGTCCGCACCGAGGGACACATTGCCATTGAGGAAGCCGCCGGTGTTGAGGGTGAGGGTCAGCACATCATCGCCGGGCCCGCCGGTCAGATTGCCCGTGATTAGCCCGCTCAGGTTGAAGCGGTCATCGCCCCGCCGGTCAGGTTCTCGATATTGCGGAAGCGCAGGGTTTCCGCATTCTGTCCGCTGCCCGTGGTGTAGGTCTCATCCATGCCGCCATCGAGCGTCCAGGTGGCATCGGCATCCCTGCCCGCTAAGGTATCCACCCCCGCACCGCCAGTGAGATTCTCAAAGTTGCGGAAGGTGAGCCTCTGCCCCTCTGCCTCATAGGTGTTAGCGCCCAGCGTCCAGGTGGCATCGGCATCATAGCCGGTAAGGGCATCGTCCGTGGCACTGCCAGCGGTCAGGGCATTGACGCCGGAAAAACCGCCGGTGTCGGTGGCATCGCCCGCAAAACCGTCAGCATCACTGCCGTTGAGGGCCACGCTCACCGCCGCACTGCGGTTGCCGTAGGAGAGGGTATCGCTACCCGCACCGAGGTCAACATTGCCCGCGATACTGCCGCCGGTGTTGAGAATCAGGGTATCATTGCCCACCCCACCGGTGAGGCCGCCCGTGACTGCCGCGCTAAGGGCGAACATATCATTCCCTGCCCCGCCGGTCACCATGCCGGTGATGCTGCTGCCGGTGTTGAAGAGCAGCCTATCCGCCCCGGCGCCGAGATCAATATCGCCGGTGATAGCAGCGCCATTGAGCAGCAGCCGAATGCTGGTGTTACTGCTATCGCGAATGGCGGCGGCGATACCGTCGGTGCTGATCCCGCCGGTAATGCGGATTTCGCCGCCGTTGGTTGTATCGCCATCCACATCGGCCAGGGCGAGGTTGGCGTCACTAAGTTGCAGGCCCACCGCATTGGCACCGGTGACCTCGATACGCCCGCCTAAATCCAGCGCCACTGGGGCGGTATTGGTGGCACCAATGGTATTGTCAATCAAGATGCCGTGGGCGCCAGCGCCGGTGGTACTGATCAGGCTGTCGGCGTAGGTGGTGATGCGGCCGATATTGGTTGTCGCCGCGTTCCCGTCGGCAAAAAGGCGGATGCCGTGGGAGTCAGGGCCCTGGGTGAGAATACGGGCGTTATTGCTGGCGGTCGTCTCATCAAAGCTGATGCCAGTCCCCGAAGTACCTAGGGTGATATTGGCGTTTTCCCCGGCAATGCTTATACCGTAACCTCTGGAGGTGCTGGCATTGGCGGGGCAGGCGGCGGTGTCCGCCCGCAGACAGGTGTTGGTTTCCAGCAGGCCACCGCTCATGATGTGGATGGTGGCATTATTAATAGCGCCAAAGTTCGTGCTCCTGATAGCGCTCCTGCCGCTGACTGCCCCCACCCTGCGGCCCTCGGTGGTGATGGTGCCGGCCACAGTGATGGTGACGTTGTTAGTACGGCTTCCAAATTCCACGGCATGGTTGTGGGTGCTGCGGATGCGCCCACCCATATCCAGGTTCAGCCTGGTATGAGCGCCCTCTATAAACACCGCTGCGGAATCGTCGCCGGTGCTTTGCAAATCCAACAGGCCAGTGCTGCGAATGCGGACGGTGTTCGGATTGGTGCTCGTACCATCAGCTTGCGCCCAGAGCGCACTGCGACCAGAAGTGCTGCCCATCAGCCGCAGGGTGCCACTGATATCCAGGCTGAGGTCAGTGCCACTATTAAGATGCACGGCCTGCGGCCTGTTCACGCTATCGGCTTCCAGGGTTTGTCCTGTGGGTACGTTGCCGGTTTGATTGTTCCCATCCAGGGTGTAGAAGGGATTTCCGGTAGCATCCGGGGGTGTCGAGTTATCGCCTGCGGTAAAGGAAACGGCCAGAGCGGTGTTGCAAGGCCGGTCAAGGCAAAGAGACAGAGCAAATAGCCTGTGGCGCGGCGGGATTTGGTGGGGGAATGGGGGCGCTGTTCTGGATGGCAGCACTGCTTCCGGTTGTGAGATTTTTTAGGTAGGTTAGTTAAGCGCTTGTTTTTATTTGTGATTTCTGGGGGTGGGGGGGTAGATTGATAAACCGCAGGCAGTAGAGAAGCGGCGGCTCAACTGTTGATTATCTGGCACGGCGGTGGCGTCAAGGTGTTCGCTGGTGGGGTGGTTTATCATGGTCATGCTTATCATCGGTATCTGCATTGTTGTCTTAGCTCCGTTGTCGTTGTTTGATGCGCCACAGCAAATAAACCATTATTTCTGAAGCAAAATAAATAGTATACCCGAGCTCAAGGCCAGATTAAAACCAATCATCCACTTTAGCAGACGTTGCTCTGCCTTTACGTCCTGTATCTCGTCTTTTAGCTTCTGAATATCCGCCTTGGTCGCCACCTGCGTATTCAGGGCTTCACTAAAAGCGCCCTGAATGGCGATGGCTTCGGCCTTGGCCTGCTGTTCAGGAACGCCGGCCTGTTTCAGGGTCTCGGTAAACTTCAATGTGTCAAAGGCGACTTGGCTCATAGGGTCATCGTCTCATTTTTGCAGTGGTGTTGGTTCGGGAATTTGTCATGGTTGCTTTCCTGTCGTTTGTTGAATTTGGGTTATTTGTCATTGGTGCTTGTCGGGTTACTGGCTGAACAGCTTCCAGAACATGGCCAGGGTAAAAGCCAGATTGAAACCAACCATCCAGTGAACCAAATTAATCTTGGCCGTTAGTTTGGTGTCTACGGCGTCAATCCTGGCCGTTAGCTCGGTATCCACGGTGTCAATCCTGGCCGTTAGCCCGGTATCCAGGTTATCCATCCTGGCGCCCAGTTTGGTTACGTCATCCTTCAAGCCTTGCGTATCTTTTTTCACCTCGTCCTTGAATGCCTGCATGTCATCTTTTATCTCCTCTTTGAATGCCTGCACGTCGTCCTTCAGCTTCTGAATATCCGCCTTGGTCGCCACCTGGGTGTTCAGGGCTTCACTAAAAGCACCCTGAATGGCGATGGCTTCGGCCTTGGCGTGCTGCTCGGAGACACCGGCTTGTTTCAGGGTCTCGGTAAACTTCAATGTGTCAAAGGCGACTTGGCTCATGGGGTCATCGTCTCATTGTTGCAGTGGTGTTGGTGCGGGAATTTGTCATGGTTGTGCTGCTGCTGTTTGTCTGCTGTTCGTTGGGTTGGCTATTGTAGGTGAGTCTGGAATGATATCAATCAGGCCACCGCCCTTGCCACAATGGCCTCGCGCAACCCGTCCAGCAGCCCTTCCAGGTGTGCCGTGCGCTCGCGCAACGCGTTGATGTCCTTGCGGACTGCCGTGATTTCTTCCTGCAAGCGATCTTCCATCTGCCGCATATCCTCACGCAGGACTTTCATATCCGTCTGCCATCGATCTTCCATGCGGCGGGTATCGGCTCGAAGCCAGGCCACCAAGCCAATCATCAGGCCGGCCAGGGATACTCCTGTGCCGACAGTCGTCATCATCAAGGTCGCCATGTTCATGTCTGTGGTCTCTTGTTACTCAACGTAACAGCCCGTGCGGTGTTATTTGTCATGGGCGCGGGTCGGGCGTTTTTGTTCGATCATTGTAAGGTCAAAGCACGGATAAAGGCAATCATGCTGGCGGCTTTCCAGGGTCATGCCTCAGTGGCACGATGGGCCTTGTTCTTGCAAAGTGTTCCAGCAGCAGGCCAAAAACCGCCTCATCATTCGGCAATCATGATCAGTATGCACGAAGTGAATGCTTACTTATACTAAGAGATAAGGCAAGCAAGGTCGGCAAGCCGTTCTGGTGTGCCAATGTCATGCCACTGGCCGTGATACAGCTCGCCTGAGACCTGGCCTGCCGTTATCTGCTGGCGCAGCAGCGGTGCCAGTGGAAATGCCCGTTGCCTGACAGCGCTGAACATCTCCGGCGAGTAAAGCCCGATGCCGCTGAAGGTATACCGCTCAAGGCCCTGGTTCTGCACCCGGCCATCCTGCAGGGCAAAATCGCCCGCCGGATGCTGTTCAGGATTCGGCACCAGAACGAGATGCGGCGGCGTGATGGCAGCGCACAGCAGCCGTGCAAACGGGTAATCCGTCCAGATGTCGGCATTGATAGCAAGAAAGGGGGCGCTGCCGAGATAAGGCAGGGCCTGTTTGATGCCGCCACCTGTCTCCAGCGGCTCATCGCCTTCGGGCGAGTAGCGGATGGTAACCCCGAAACGCTCGCCCGTGCCGAAGTGCGCCTCGATCATCTCACCATAGCGTGCGTGATTAATCACGATATCCCGTATGCCGGCGGCGACGAGGGCTTCGATATGATATTGCAACAGGGGTTTGCCAGCGACCTGCAACAGGGGTTTCGGCAGCGCATCGGTCAAGGGGTGCATACGGCGGCCCTTACCGGCGGCCAGCAGCATGGCCTTCATTATCATCCATCCCTCCGCCTGGCGCAGGTTCTCTGATCCAACCGCAGCCAGAGCAATAACGCAAGAAAAACCGCACAGATGCTTTTACAGCAGCAGTGTATCTGGCATTATCGCTTAAAAAAGAGATACATACATCATGTTACCTGCCTTTTTGTTCATGCTTGCCGGCCTTGTCTTTCTGGTATTTGGCGCCGATCGTTTCATCCTGGGCGCCGCTGGCACGGCCCGATGCTTAGGCGTTTCGCCGCTGATCATTGGCCTGACTATCGTCGGTACAGCCACCTCGGCGCCGGAGGTGCTGGTTGGTGTGGTGGCAGCGCTGGACGGCAAGACCGCTATCGCCATCGGCAATGCCATCGGCTCGAATATCGCCAATGTTGGCCTGGTGCTGGGCGCCACCGTGTTGTTCAAGCCGTTGCTGGTGCAATCAGACACGCTGCGGCGAGAATACTTGCTGATGCTTGCTGCCAGCCTGCTGGCGATGGCCCTGATGCTCGATGGCCGCCTGACTGCGCCGGACGGCCTGATATTACTCATCGCCCTGGGGCTGATGCTGGGCTGGGTCGTCTGGCTTGCCGGGCGCTCACAGCAGAATGATCCCTTGAAAAAAGACTTAGATCAGGAGTTTGGCAGCCGCCCGGATCTGGGCAAATCACTGCTGCTGGTGTTGTTCGGCCTGATTGTCCTGCTGCTGGGCGCTGAGATGCTGGTTGAGGGCGCCGTGTTTATCGCCCGCCGACTGGGCCTCAGCGAGCTGGTGATCGGGCTGACGATTATCGCTGTCGGCACCAGCCTGCCGGAGTTGGCCGCTTCCATTGCTGGCGTCATGAAGGGCGAGGCGGATATTGTCATCGGCAATATTATCGGCTCGAATATGTTTAATATGTTAATGGTGTTGGGCATTCCGGGTATCATCCATGAAGCTGATTTCGGCAGGGCTGTCATTTATCGTGATGCCGCCGTCATGTTGCTGCTGATGCTCAGCATGGGCATCATGCTGTTACAGCACAGCAAAAACCGATTTGACCGGAAAGAGGGAGGGGCGTTGCTGCTCGTGTTCATTACCTATCAAACCCTGCTGTTAGTCAGCGCTTAACCCATGCAGCAACAGGCAGATGATGACGCCACCGCCCGGCTGATTCGCTCAGGCCAGGCGGTGATTGAGACCGAACAGCAGTCGGTTGCCCGTCTGGCGATTCGCATCGATGCCCGATTTGTCAACGCCTGTCGCTACATGCTGGCCTGTACTGGCCGGGTGGTGGTGCTGGGCATGGGAAAATCAGGGCATATCGCCAGTAAGATAGCGGCCACGCTGGCAAGCACCGGCACACCAGCCTTCTTTGTCCATGCTGGCGAAGCCAGTCATGGCGATTTGGGGATGATCACGGCCAGCGATGTCGTCATGGCCTTGTCGAACTCTGGCGAGACCGAGGAGCTGATCACCGTGCTGCCCGTGATAAAACGGCTGGCCGTGCCCCTGATCGCCATGACGGGCAACCTTGGCTCAACGCTGGCCAGGGCGGCATCGGTCAGCCTGGATGTCAGCGTGAGCAAAGAAGCCTGTCCCCTGGGCCTGGCGCCCACGGCCAGCACCACGGCCAGCCTGGCGATGGGGGATGCGCTGGCCGTTGCCCTGCTGGAAGCGAGGGGGTTTGCACCGGCGGACTTTGCACGGGCACACCCCGGCGGCAGCCTGGGCAGGAAATTACTGCTGCGGGTTGATGATATTATGCACAGAGGCAAAGACATACCGACAGTCGGCGAGCAGACACTTCTCAGCCGGGCGCTGCTGGAGATGACCGAGAAGGGCCTGGGCATGACGACCGTCACCGACAGGGGCGGGCAGTTGAGCGGTGTCTTTACAGATGGCGACCTGCGCCGTACCCTCGATGGCGGCAAGGATATTCACAACATCAGGGTGGGCGAGGTGATGACGCGCCAGTACAAAACCATCCCCAGCCATGCCCTGGCCGCCGAGGCATTGCAACTTATGGAGCAATATAAAATCAACGCCTTGCTGGTGATAGACGATGGAGGCGCCCTGGCCGGGGTGTTGAACATGCACGACCTGCTCAGGGCGAAGGTGGTATGAGCGCCCCGGCCCGGGCAAAAGCCGCTTGCCGGGCGGGCAACATGGCGGCTCTTCGGCATGGCGTTAAGGTGCTGACCCGAGCAAAAATGGCCAACGGGCGGCGGGCGATCTTCGCTGTTGATGGCGTGCCGGGCTGTGTTTGTTTTGTGATCGAAGGCGAAGCGGCTCAAGACAGAGACAGGGGTCTTCATGTCAGCAACCCTGAGAGCGAAGGCCATCGAAAGCGGCCCTGGGGCATCCTGGCTTCGCTGGTGCAGATGATGTCGCTCATCATCACCTGCCCGCCCTGTCTTGCCCGCTTGGGTTTTGCTGATCAGCGCCGGGAGATCTGGCGGGCTGGCCGAACGGCAATACAACCGCAAGGCGATAACGGGATCAGTCTGCCGGACAGGCACCAGGGCGGGGCGGGCGCCTACAGCGGGATGAGCAGATCAAACAGCACACCTCGCCGGTGCCGCCTGATGGCAAGGCCGACATGAGTCAGCGCCTGTTTATTCTGGCAGTGGTCATTGCGGCAGCAGCCGGCAGTGCCTGGCTGTTGCAGCGGCTGTCAGCCGTGCAGAACACCGGCACCGCCATTGACTATCATGAGCCGGATTATTATCTGGAGGACTTTACTACCGTGACGATGGCAGAAGATGGCACACCGAAACACAAGCTCTATGCCGTCTACCTGGCGCATTATGCTGACAATGACACCAGCGAGATGTTAAAACCGACCATGGAGATATTTCGAACGGACCGCTTGCCCGTGTATATCAAGGCCGATAAGGGCTGGGCGACCGCAGGCAATGAGGTTGTTTTTCTGCAGGGGGCTGTCAGGCTGTGGGAGTATGATGAGGCTGGAAATTATGTCATGCAGGTAGAGACCAGCGAAGTACAGGTGTTGCTGAATGATGAGTATGCAGAGACAGATAACTACGCCAGGATCACCACCAGCGATTCAATCATCACCGGCACAGGCATGCGTGCTTTTTTGCCTGACAGCCGCCTGGAAATCATCCGCCATGAAAAAACCACGATTGATGCCAGCACGGGCGGTTAGTCAGTCTCTGCTGATGCTGCTGGCGGTTATCTTCGCCGCATCTGCTTATGGTCTGACAACGGACAAGGATCAGCCGATCGAGGTTGAAGCCGATGCGGCGGAACTCGATGATCTGAAAAACATCAGCATCTACACCGGCGATGTTATCGTCATTCAAGGCTCTATCAAGATGACCGGCGATGAGATGACAGTCTACTACACCGAAGATAACGAGCTGGACTCGATGATCATGCAGGGCCAACATGCCACGTACCGGCAACTGCCCGATGACAGCACCATCTACGATCAGGCCGTTGCCTATCAAATGGAATATTATGAGCAGAAAAACCTGATCATACTCATCGGCGATGCCTGTGTTAAGCAGGAGGAGTCCGTCATCACGGGCGAGCGCATTGAATACGACACCCTGCTAAGTCGGGTGAAGGCATTTAACCAGCCCAAAGAAGTGCTGCCGAATGCAGCACCGCCTAAGGAGAAATCGCGGGTCAAGCTGGTGATCAGAAAAGACGATGCCGGGACAGCGGTGGCCACCACGCCGCCCGCCCTGCCGGCGGACTGCAAGATCATCCCGGCACCCCAACCAGCAGCGCCATGACCGCCGCAGGAGCTTGCCCATGAGTGTGTTGGCCGTGCACCACCTGTCAAAGAAATTTCGCGCCCGTCAGGTGGTGCGCGATGTCAGCCTGTCGGTGAGCAGCGGCGAGATCGTCGGCCTGCTCGGCCCTAACGGGGCCGGCAAGACGACCAGTTTTCACATGATCGTCGGGCTGATTCCCTCCGATGCCGGCACTATCTGCCTCAATGATCGGGAAATAAGCACATTGCCGATGGACAAGCGCGCCCGCCTGGGGCTGGGATACCTGCCACAGGAGTCCTCCATTTTTCGCAAGCTCACGGTGGCCGAGAACATCATGGCCATCCTGGAGACCCGCCGCACTTTAAGCCGTACCGAGGCCAAACAACGCTTGGAAGCCTTGCTGAACGAGTTTCATGTCAGTCATTTGCGAGATAATCCTGGCATCAGCCTGTCCGGCGGTGAGCGCAGACGGGTTGAGATTGCTCGTGCGCTGGCCACCGAGCCGCGCTTTTTGCTGCTCGATGAGCCCTTTGCCGGAATCGATCCCATCTCCATCAGCGACATACAACGCATTACCCGCTACCTGGCCGAGATTGGCATCGGCATATTGATCACCGATCATAATGTGCGCGAAACCTTGGGATCGTGCGACCGCGCCTATATCGTCATTGACGGTAAAATACAGGCCGAAGGCAACGCCGAGGCCATTCTCGCCGACAGCCGGGTGCGAGAGGTCTACCTGGGCGAGCAGTTCAAATTGTAATTTTTCTTATCAGGAGACAGCAATCAGTCCGCTTTTTGCGCTAAAATTTCACCATGAAGCAATCCCTGCAACTCAAGCTCAGTCACAGCCTGACCATGACGCCGCAATTACAGCAGGCCATTCGGCTGCTGCAATTATCCAGCGCCGAGTTGCACGGCGAGATCCAGGAGGCGCTGGATTCCAACATGATGCTGGAGCTGGATGAGGGCGAGGGCGAGAATCCGCTGCCGCCGACAGCCGAGGCCGCTGATGCGCCCGCCCCCGAACCTGCCGATACGCAGGTGCTGGCAGAGACCGATACCATTCCCGATGAGTTGCCGGTAGATACGGCATGGGATGATATCTACGATAGCCATGCCATTTCTCACCGCAGCCGGGAAGCATACGAATACAACGGCTTTGAGAACCGGGATGGCAGCGAGAAGAGCCTGGCCGAGCATCTGCGCTGGCAGCTTAACCTAAGCAACCGTTCAGAGACAGACCGGGCGATTGCCATCGCGATTATCGATTCCCTGGATGATGATGGCTATCTGACGTGCAGCCTTGAGGATATCCATGCAACGATCAACCTGGCCGAGGTTGGGCTGGATGAGATCGAGGCCGTGTTGCACATGGTCCAGGCGCTTGACCCCACTGGCATCGGCGCACGGAATTTGCAGGAATGCCTGCACCTGCAATTAAACCAATGCGATGATGAGACGCCCTGGCTGGGCCCGGCCAAGACCCTGGTAAGCCAGTATCTGCCCCTGCTCGCCGCCCATGACTATAACCAGTTGATACGCAAGCTGGGGCTGGAGCGGGCGCAACTGGTGCAGGTGATCGCCCTGATCCAGTCCTTAAACCCCCGCCCCGGCAATCAGGTGCAGGCAAGCCATACCGAATATATCGTGCCGGATGTCTATGTGAGCAAGAAAAAAGGGCTGTGGAAGGTTGAATTGAACACCGAGGCGGTGCCGCAGCTACGCATCAATCCGGGCTATGCCCGCATGGTCAAACGGGCCGATAACAGCCGTGATAACACTTCGCTCAAGAATCACTTGCAGGAGGCACGCTGGTTTATCAGGAGCCTGCAAAGCCGTGGCGAGACCCTGCTGCGCGTTGCCACCAGTATTGTTGAGCGGCAGCGCGCTTTTCTGGAATACGGCGAGGAGGCGATGCGCCCGCTGGTGCTGCACGACATTGCCGATGGCCTTGACCTACACGAATCCACCATCTCACGGGTGACCACGAGGAAATACATGCACACGCCACGCGGCGTGTTTGAGCTGAAATATTTTTTCTCCAGCCACGTGAACACCGAACAGGGCGGCGTCTGCTCATCGACTGCCATCCGCGCCCTGATAAAAAAACTCATCCAGGCCGAGCCGCCGGAAAAGCCGTTAAGCGACAGCAAGCTGGCCGCCCTGTTATCAGAGCAGGGGATCCGGGTTGCCCGCCGGACAGTCGCCAAGTATCGAGAGTCCATGGCCATACCGCCGTCCAATGAGCGCAAATGGCTGGCCTGATCTTAAAGGCTTTCTGCCCGGCAAGAGAAATGGCAACAACCCCATGCTTACTGGCCGGGCAACGCCTGCACCCCAACCCAACAAGCCCTTAGGTTTTAAGGAGAACCCATGCAACTCAACCTTACCGGCCATCACCTGGATATCACCCCTGCAATACGATCCTATGTAGAGACCAAACTGGAAAAAATAACGCGCCATTTTGATCACATCACGCATGCCCATGTCATCTTGAGCATCGAGAGAGAGCGCCAGAAGGCTGAGGCCACCATCCATGTCAACCGCGCCAATATTCACGCCGATGCCGAACACAACGACATGTATGCGGCGATAGACAAGCTGACAGATAAACTCGATCGTCAGGTAAAAAAACACAAAGAGAAACTGACCCGTCATCGTGGCTAGGCCCCGGCCTCATCCTTTAAGATAACGGCGAGAGGGAACATCATGCAGATTGCCGACATCCTTGATGCCAGCCGCATCGTCTGTGGCGTGGAGAAAAGCAG